>JAPYZR010003616.1:0-13846 GCA_030522945.1 Trichopria nigra
ACCCTAACTATGCATAGTAGAAGCTAAAAAAAAATAAAAAAAAAATTTTAAAAAATTTTGATTTTCGTTGGACTCCAACGTTGCGAACTTCAACATCATAAGGATGTTATTCCTTCGCAAATTATGCCTGCTTTCATTAGCGCACTTATCGAAGAGTAATCACGCGCCGTTTGAATTTAGCGCAATACTTCTCCAATGATAATGTTTTATTACTATACTATACGACTTGTGGACTGGTTTTTACCTCGCAAGCAACATTCCCTTGGAAATGATAATTTTCTTATCCAAACTGATAAACTTCATTTCACTTTCAGAAGACAAACTTATAATTTTTCAGATGACATGCAGCTGATGTATGAAGTTTTACCTTTCTATAAAGTATATATATATATATCATATTTTGTTACATTCAACACACATTTTAGAAGGAGAAACTCAAATAAACGTTGGCCTTATCTTCTTAATTGACAATATAGCGCTGACCATGAAATGCAAATTAATGCGAATTAGAAATGAACTGTTTAAAACGAAACAAAGTCATGCCGAGAGACATAATATCAACAATTTAATGAATAATCTAACGACCTTGGAACATTTTTTTTTATGCTTGGCAGCTCGAGCAAAAGTCCTTGTCAATTGCAACAGAACAAGTTGTCCAATAAAAGCTCCGTTCCCCTTCGACGGACCCACGCAAACGAAGGGACGTGCGAACACGAAACAATATCATTTTTAACTACAATTTATATATGTAACTTTATTTATGGTTTTCAACAACGTCGACAAACCTATTAATTTTTAATAGTAATAATAATAATAATAATAATAATAATAATAATAATAATAACAACAATAACAATAACAATAACAATAACAATAACAATAACAATGGTTCAACTGAAATTATTAGTATATATAGGAAAGGCAAAATGTTGATTTCTCAATAATGTGTTACCTTCAATATTTGTGCGTTATACCAGTATAGTGAAAACTTCATGTTGATAATCGATCAATGAAAAAATCAACATACGTTAGAAACAAAATCGATTACGCAATGTGACGTCATACACGCAGATAACACCCATCAATACTTTGCCAAAAGAAAACAACTATAACTCAATTTAATTACGCCACTTTATTGTCATTACATATTACGAAACATAAAATTTTTCATAGTTTTTGTTATTATTGGCATACATTAAATGATTCTAACTCTAATATAATAATTAGTATCTCTGTATACCGCATGTACTGTAATGACGATTGTTACTAATCGCTAAACCCATAACGGAAAAGTTACCGATTAAATTGCAAAACTTGCAATGAAATGAAATAAAACATCTAATTATAAAATGACGCAAATATTTTTTAATGACAAAAATTAAAGAAAAAACTATTTTTTGTCTATTCTTCTTCTATACAATAAATTTCACGTTGAAAATAATATTAGAAATAATCACATGGATGATGTTTAAAGCAAACAGCATATCATTAAGCATATAGTATTGGTTTATAAATAAACCAGTGAATACTCGCATGTATACCAGTATGGCATATTCGTAGAACAAAGCGACTTTGCTATTTTTAACCTATTATCGTTTCTCGGCTAAATAAAACGTTTACAAAAACATTAGATGTGTTACAAAATAACGTAACAGAAAAAAAGAAAGAATCGGTATCAGAATTCCATGAACAATAGACGTCATGTACACACCTAGTGAAGAAATCGCTGCTTTAAAAACATTTCAAGCGCAAGAGAGATTATAATATTTATTTCGACCACAAGTTAAGACCTTATGCCATATAGTAGAATTTTTATAAAATCGTTTTTTTTTTTCATTGACTTAACCGATGCTTAACGAGTCTCAAATAGGGGATGGACACAGTTTTATAGCGGTATAAAATTAGCTCCACAAGTTTGTTCACAATTCTTGGTCAAAATTGAAGTAAAAATAATAACTTTGTACAGCTGATTAAAACACATTAGATATTAGACTTTAATATTTGTAATAAATTTTTGTATTTCAAAAGAATGAAACACAAGCTGATTTGGTGCTGTAAACATAAACCCGGCAGCAACAATTTAGAAAAAAATTAAACATCTTGATTCATATTTTTTTCCGTTTAATTTTCTGTTTCTTTTCAATCATTATCCCGGTCATTAATATTCTAAGAAACTAGCGTGATTCATGAAGCAGATGCAATTGAAAATTCTTCGATGTTGATATATGCATCATAGGGGAGAGTCGGGTAGCCCCGGACACATAAATACTTTTTACAATAACTTATTGAAAAGTAATCGATGAAAAAAATTAAAAAGAAATAGGAGTATTCTAGATATACTCAAACAGATATAATTCAAATAATTCTACTTGATAAAAATTGATTGTAAAAAAAAAACGAACATAAATGAGAAAAAGTATCATAAAGTTATTTTTCAATAACATATATTTCAGAAGCAAACAATATCTCGAACATGGATTTTTCTTTTTGAAAAATTAATGTGATCCTGTCTGCCTATCTCTTCTTCAATATTTTTCAATTCTTTATTTCTTTATACGTTTATTTCATTTTTGTTTAGTTTCTTTGCTTTTCTGTTTTCATCTTGTTCTTTCCTCATCAATGTCCTTGCTGTTCTCTTTTCACTCTGCTCTTTTTTCATTTTCTCTTTTGCTTGCTTTTTGTCTTTGTCCGGGTTACCCGATAATCATACCCTGATACTACAGTCATAAAGAAAACACAAATGCAGCAGGGGTTGGCAGATATTTTCGTGTACGAAAAATGTAAATATCAATTAATCTATACTCAAATCAGAATGGAATGTCTTCATATTTCAACATTTATTGTTTGGGACAATGCTGTATAAGAAAAGTGATGAGCTATTCGTACAATCAATGCAGATTCTTCACGATACATGTATATGTGTGTATAGTGTCCGGGGCTACCCGATGTATATTTTGACACACCCGTACGAATTGACGGTCTTTTCGAGCCGGTAAAGTAGGAGGTGGAAAATGACCAATTGCGTCCGCCTATACATACAGCGCCACGAAGCTACTGCACCGGGCCTTTTGTTTATCTCGTGCTTTCCGCCTTCATCTATACATCGTCGTGTGATAGATAAGACGCGTTACAACATGGAAGCCAAAGACAGTAATGTAGTATTTTTAACAATAATGGTACTTTTCTCGATTTCGTGCCCTATAGGGTCGAACATTTGTGCCCGTAACTTTCACCCTATGGCGCGAAATCGAGAAAAGCGCCCGCAGTATTAAAAAATTTCGTACATATATACAAAATACATATACCGATCTGCAACGAGTGTGATTGTCACAATCGTGAATATCGATAGATAATTAATAAGCCTTTGCTATACGCGTATAATATAATAACGTATGTATATGTATGTACTACTCCCACGCTGCAATGAATATCCCCAGAATGTGTCTAGAATGTTGTCTAGACTCTAGACATGCTGGAAAGACCGGAAACACTCTGCGAGACATTCATTGCCATGTGGGTACATGTTCCTATGTACGATATTCATGCTTAACCAATCAAACGGCATGAAAAGACCAAAAGACCGAAAAGCCGTATTGCATCCTCGGGTGACCATACTGTGACGATTGCGTGACTTCAGGTGTCACACTGGCACGTAATATGTATACTTGCTGCCACTTTACTCAAAGTCGTCATCCTCGCTGCACGGCTGCAACATATGACTGACTCTTTCCGCCCTTTGATATATATTTACATATATATTATTGGTCCGTTTTATTATAACATTTTTGACGTACGGGCAATACAAACGTTGGTGAAATTTTAATATTTTTACAAATTTTTACTAATATTTATCAATATTTATTTAGTCGTTTATTTGATTGGAAATATATATATATATATATATATATATATATATATATATATATGTACTTTACATAATATTAGAGGAAAATTATCTGCATATATGCATCTATAGTCCAATTTCATTACATCTAAATACATACAATAAGAATGAAAGAATTATTTACTATAAAGGCGAAATTTGTCAATGAAAACACTGCAGTCTTTTATTTTCCTTAATAAACTATAGTTTCTAATCGTGCGTACATTTAATAACGTAGTTGTGTATCGTTCGCTATATATACCGTAATTATGGATGATATTCGTAAACTTTACGCATCTCGCAATTTATTTACCTTTAAAATAGAAACACCGGCGAATTTACCATGTGTGAGTCGTCGGTTTTCTCTAATGTGTACATATATACTGTTAAGATTTGAAAAGGAAGAGGACGGAGGCTTTAATCGTGTGTTGTTGGTTATGTTTTCTAGTACATGGACATTGGGGAAGACATCGGAGTCCCTGATGATTTCACGAACAGTGAAATGGTGTCCGGAATGTGGTGGCGACATTTGGTGTCCGGAGGCATCGCCGGAGCTGTCTCTCGAACGTGCACGGCACCTCTCGATAGAATTAAAGTGTACTTGCAGGTTAGTATCAAGTTTCTTTAATTAATTGTGTATATTGTCGATGCGTGCTATTCTTTACCGACCGAAAGTAACGTAATTTAAATACCGATGATTTAAATCTTGATTTGTGAAAAGTATTCTTATTTTCTTCTATAAATATTGCTACAACATTCGTGAGGAAGTAGAATGTAAATAATTTTCATCATAACTATCAGTGCCCCTGTCATAAATAACAATTTTTATTTCAAGCAATTCAATTCAATTCATTCAGTCGTATACATTCATACATTATATCTATATATATAAACAAAATATACGAAAACATCCTCCAGAGATAAATCAATATTTGCACTAGGATCCGAGAAAACCTCGACTAAAACTATAAACTAAAAAGATCAGACCAAAAAGTTTATTTTATTTATTTAATTATTTTTATATTTAATTTAAATAAAATACTTAATTATAGTTAAGGGTATTAACGAATTATCCATGGCACAAAGAGAACACGAAGATCTTCTTATCAAGTTGTTATAAAAATAAAATAAATGACATTCTTGAAATGATTTTGTTGTTGTTTGCATCGGTATTTTAAAATTTTTCATTGCACTAGGTAACTTGTTAAAATTTGTTATAGCTACATGATTACTACGCTTTTTGGAAACTGTTTTTCTTGTAATTGGAGGAGTGATACTTCTGTTTCTCGTTGATCCGTTAATTAAAGATCTATATTCTTCTCTAATAATGCCTAATAATAGTGGGAGATAGAAGCAATAATAAATGTATCTGTAACATTTAAATTATATGTAAAATAATAGTATATGCTGATTAAATGACAATGCTTGTTTTATTTTGCAGGTACACGGTACTGGAAAGTGTGGTATACTTACCTGCGGCAAGTACATGTTCCACGAGGGTGGTCTGAACAGTTATTGGAGAGGAAATGGAATCAATGTACTTAAAATTGGACCAGAAACTGCTTTGAAATTTATGGCCTACGAACAAGTAAAGAGAGCAATAAAAGGGAGTGACAGCCGGGACCTCAACATTTATGAGAGGTTTGTGGCTGGTTCGATAGCAGGTGGCATCAGCCAGTCGGCCATATATCCACTAGAGGTAAATAAAAAAATTGATCAATATCTTTAAAGTGTTCAATTGTATTTAAATTATTTTATAAAACGTTAGTTAAATATTGTTATTTCTTAATTCAGTTACAGGCAATTTTTATTGAATGAAATAATTTAACATATTACTCTTTTAAGGTCTTAAAAACGAGGCTAGCACTTCGAAAAACCGGAGAATTTTCGGGAATCGTCGACGCAGCGTCGAAGATCTACCATCAAGCTGGAATGAAAAGCTTTTACAGAGGCTACATACCCAATCTCATTGGAATTCTACCTTATGCAGGAATCGATTTGGCTGTGTACGAGGTTAGTATTAATAAACTAAATTCAAAATTTTTTTGAAATATTGACTATGATTGTTATGCACAATTAAAATTTTACAGTAAATTAAATAGAATATATAGTTTTGCTGATTTTTATTTGATGAAAACTTATATACATACTGGATTGTCCTAATATTGTTGATTTTATTGTTCTTGTAGACACTAAAAAATAGTTATATCAAAACACACCACAAAAATGAGCAGCCAGCAATTTGGCTTCTCATAACCTGCGGAACGGTGTCAAGTACAGCGGGTCAAGTTTGTTCGTACCCACTGGCTCTAGTCAGAACACGATTGCAAGCGCAATCAACTCCCATGACCAATATGATGGATATATTTAAAGACATTTTTCAAAGGGAAGGACTGAGGGGCTTGTATCGAGGACTTATGCCCAACTTCCTTAAAGTGAGTATTCTTTCATCGATAATAATTTTTTTACATTTATTAGATTTCTTTCTTTATTGATAGTACATATATAATTGATACTGGAGGTTCTATAGCCATATTATAAAAAGTTCTTTTATAACTTTACTACATCTGTACATGGTTTGAATATAGAAACGCTACCTCGAAAAGTAAATACCTATGTCATAAACATTATTATTATAATTAAGAATTATGTGTTAATAATCAACATTTGTTTTGTTAATTGTAGGTTGCACCCGCAGTATCGACAAGCTATGTAGTATATGAACACGTCCGGCAAGCTCTTGGAGTAAACATGACGTGATGAAGATATTATCTAGGAGTTATTAATTTAATTAAATTATTCCGTAATTTAACGATAAAAAACCTGCAGTAATGGTGTAAGCCTTAAGGCTTTGATGACGACGAGTCCAAAGGACGCCTCGCAACGATGCTGCGCCTCTCTCTCCTCTTCCTAGCAATTTACGTGTATTGTTGATCATCGAGACTCTGCTATTCGTCAACGATTAAACGTATTTTTACAATTCTTGGCGCGTTTCCAGCTACAATAGAAACGACAAGCAGCATGTCGAATCGATGAATGAGACCGAAAGACTTTGGGGCTGTTTGAAAAACGTCCTCGAAAGTATTGCAACAATAGGAAGAAGATTCGTCGCTGACCCGTCGCGGATTCAATATGTGCAATTCGAGCTTTCATTAACAATGTATAGTGATGAAGTGTAAATGAACGTGCGACGGCTATAGCAGACGTAGTTCGGTCGAGGTATACTTACACTGTGATAAGTATGATAAGGGGGAAAATTAAAGACATAGTCGAGACTCAATGTCCGAAGCTTCGATTAAAAGCTCGTCCGATATCGAGTCGTTAGATTCTTGTGAAGTGTCCTCTACAATACACAGTAAGAGGCGGAGTAACAAACGATTTCGCGATCATGCGTCGAACGCTGTTCATTCCTTATAGTTAACAAATCTTGAAAATAAGCAAGCTCTGTACATTTTTATAGGTAGGAAGATATTTATACGAAATACGTCTTCGATGAACGCGCTTCAGAATTGTACACGATTTGACCGAAGTGCAGTGCGAGTCGATGACTTTTTTAGTTTCTATTTTTTACGGCGCTACGTAAATATTTGTTTTTTTTTTTCTCTAGCACTATTTTCTTTTCTATGGATAAAATGTAATTTATTGACCGTACATACGGTTTAAAATTTTCGCCAGATTTAAGGCTAATCAGCACGTACCGATCATTAAGAATTTTCGGCTATATGCACCCTGCAGTAAATACAAACTTACAGATATAAGATTGTGTGCGTATGTATGTACGCTTAAAAAAAGCCTACAAAATATCACAGCCCATACGAAAGAGGGTACTGCCATTGTGCATATACACGACCATACAACCTTAATTTTGCTAATATGTACTTCCTGCAAACCGACTTTGCAACATTCGTACCTATCTTCAAACGTAATACAGATTGTAATTTCAAAGCTGTTTTTTCCTATTTCAATATACAATCGTGTTATCTCGCATTTTAACGCACATGTGTCTTATTTGTCCACCTCCTTCCTTTGACCCTTGCCGTACAGGAGCATGGAGATGAATAACTTTTCATAATCACATTTTATTTTGATTAACACCATATTTTTATTGATAAAAATTATATTCTTTTTAGAGTTTTGTAAGTTACCAAAAACGTGAGAAACGTGTAAGCTACAAAGGGAAATAACTTTGTAAAATAATACAGTTTTCTCTAAAGGTATTTCGCAGGTCGTGGACACATAGTGGCTGTTTCATATATGCATGAATTGACTTAGAAATTAGACTATATGTATTGTATAGAGGTGCAAAGTATTTTATAATCTCAAAATAGTGATTTCATCACCTATTTTCGATGTTCATGTTGGTAATTTATATGATTATAGAGATTGAATAGCAGTCTTCGTAAAAACAGCCACTATATGTACATACATTCTTATAATGTTCTTACATTATAAGATCCTATAAGATCTAAAATACATGTTTCTAGTTGACTCGAAAAGATTCAACTTTCAAAGCCATCTAAATCGTCAGTAACTCACTCAATTTAGAGAAAAATTAAGTTTTAAAACAAAACTTTGGAATTCTAACTATAATGTTAATGGTAGGAAAAATCAGTTGCTGGCCATTTTATAATTAATCAGTGGGATGCAATGGAAGGAATTAATCTAAAATATATAGTAATATTCATAAGATCGATTTCTGTATTAAAAGATCAATCTTTCCAACGACCGAATCACGACGCGGCATTCCTACTCTGAAGTTTGACAAATTGCAAATACATATTAAAATATTTAATATTTTTAAAATATGCTTTCTTTTAATTCTCCAAACATTGGTTCACATTTCGCATTTATACTGTACGAAGAATATCTAAATAAAAACCTTTTAGAAAGATTTAGCTTGCGAGAACCCATCTTTAAAATTTATGGCAAACATCTAAGCCAAGACATTAAGCATCACTTATTATTCAATTAATATTATTTAATAAATTAATTGATATTAATTAATAATGTAATTAGATAGACTTACATTATTATGATTTGACATCTGACAAATGTAAAGCACAAATGTGTCGTTTTCCACTTCGATGTACATACTTGTGTATTTACAAGCGATCCAGCAAAATACAAGATTTAGCTTAATCATAACAGATCTAAATAAAGTCGTTAATTGATCGTAACAATCGGTAATTACTTGCGGGCCCGACAAACCTGACAGTTTAACACTTTCATCATTGCGCAGACGATTTTGCTTTAGACATAAAATTTGCGACACCAAGTAATAAAATTCAGTGCCTTTAGAGGATGTGATTATTTTTAAGTACTTTTAAACATTTCAAGTAGTCGGACCTTAGAAGCAGCCGATGATGTTTTTGGATAGCTCACATTATAGCATCAGCAATTCGCATCGACGCTTCGGTAGATTAATTGCCTAACTAACTAGACTCTATATCATACAAAATTATCATTTACATATGCATGTATAAAATCAGTAGCCCGAGGTCATAGATGGAATGCAGCGTCGCATGGAATGATTAGACCTGGAGATCGCCAGCAGCCTCACGGTCTAGAATCCAATAAAGAGAGCCATTCGTTGGTTGCACCCGAGCAGCAGGGAGATTCTCCTTGTTTCTTAGAATGCGCTGACAAAATAAAATTCATTATAAGTGAGTTTAATAATTGGTAATTTATTAAATAAAAGTAATTGCTACAAAATTAAATACTTCTTAAGTAAAATAATGATTATTTTGTTAAAATTAAATTAAAATTGTATATGTATTAACTTATTAATGGCGACCGACTTGTACAATTTATTAAATATTAGTAGCAGTAGTAGTAGTAGTAGTAGTAATTTATTAATTTCTATTAATTTTATATAAATTGTAAAAAATACGTAGGTATTCATAATAGTGTGATAACATAACGTTCAGTGCAGTACCTAGACTTGTCACTTAATAGCGTAATAAATTCACGATGTCAGCACTGTCAAAAGGCATTGTTATTAAATACTAATGGATAATGAATTCATCGATTAATATTTATTAAATTAACACTGATAGTGACTTACTTTAACCATTTCGTTTTTGCTAGCTCCGGCAACTGCAAAGATGCAGACTTTGGCATTGTTTATGACTGGGAATGTTAACGTAATTCTTGACGAAGGTGGTTTTGGTGAGTCATTAATTGGACACACCCAGTGGCTTGTTTCTTCCAACAATCTGTGATTGGGGAATAGTGAACAGGTATGTCCATCTGGCCCCATGCCCAAAAGTAAAACATCAAATCGTGGAACACTATCTGGTGGGAAATAGACTGACATATTTTTTATATAATCCTTTGCTGCTTCATCAGCTGCAAAAATATTAAAAATGTCAGTATTGCAATTGATTTCTGTCAAGTTTATTTCAACGATAGTTTTGAGAATATGAATATTTAAAACTAAACACACACCTGAAAGCTTAGGATCAATTTTGACGAATTGATCTTTGGTTATAGGAATTTTTTCAAGCAGGTGTGTACAATACATTCCAAATGTAGATTCATCATCATCGAAAGGAACTACTCGTTCATCACAGAAGAAGAAACGCCATTTGCTCCAATCAGTCGAAATCATTGGTAAACCTTCGGAGAGGAATTTTACCAAGGAACCACCTTTAAAAGATTAACAATAGTGGTGAACTTTACCTTATGAATTATACTCACTTTAGTAAAGTATTTTATTGAATTTTTGCGAACCTCAGTTCTAGACAAAAGAAAAGCGTTGAGCTGCTTAAAAATGAAAGAAGTTTCTAACCTCTTTAGAGTTGAAAAGTGAATTTAAATTTTGCAATTTGCTACGGTAAATGGAACTTGTGGTAAAACAATTTGATTTTGTATACGAAATTATTGTTGGAATTTGATGAAGATTTTCGAAACGTTTTGTTTGAGGATTGACAGAAGAAAAACGAATCTTACCAGATAAGCCGATTTTGAATACGTCATCGCTAGCGATCGCTTCTGTCGCACTTTTCTCTATTATAGAGCACAGTCGTTGTATGACGTTAGAAACGTCCTGTTCGATTAATATCCGAGCCATTTTACGAGAAACTAAAAGAGATTCTATCGGGGTCGTGAGTCGTTTCTTGTCAAACAATCAAACGGGCGAGCGGCGACCATGGGATGACGGATGACCTACTGTTTTCCCCTTCTTTTCCGAATCGCAGTTTTCGCTAGAAAGCCACGAGAGGACGTAATCGCGAGACGTGAAGAGAACGATTTCAAAATTTGAATTTGTTAATTTCATGAAGATTCGAATAGGTATCATCAGTGTGATCAGTGTTATGTTTTGATCGGAATTTATTGGTCATGAAATATATATATTACCTAGTCTCTTTTACTATAGGATGAAAAATGAAATAACTTACGTAGTTATTTTATTAGGATAAAGCCGCGAGGAAATCTTAGTAAAACCAGGGTACTGAACACAATAGCCCGTGCTGCTGTATGTAGTATCAATAAACTTCTCTCCTTGCGCTCATCCTTGCACATCATATGTGTATATATATATGTAATTATGTATGTACGCACTCGCCTTATTTTAAAGGAATCGGAGCATTTATCGTAATATATATATAATTAGTATCTATAAATTAATTGTTACATATGACGGTTTTTGTGTGTCGACATATTTGTTGTATCAGTAGTAAGAAAAAGAAGAAAAACGCCTATTTTAAATTTTAAATCTGTGGCAACAAACTAGCAGGCTAGTGCGACTACATATAGTAAGTAATCAATTAATTGATCTATACGGATGAGGCAGTTCATACAGTTACAATCGAGTTGCACTTACAGGTAAGATTACTCGATCCATAAATGGTATTCGAGCAAGTAAGTGATCGAACATTATATTGTCTTATAACCATATTGTCATTGAACGTGAATATTTCAGTTGGTACCCCTATATTTATTTCCTTCTCTGATTAAGTCTATAAATATAAATGTCTATGAATAAATATATTTATTGTTGAAAAATTGTTTAAACCATTATGACACATTATTGATAACATATATGTAGTATTTTGTACAATAATTATTTACACATTCTTTAAGCAATGCTGGTATGTTTTTTAACCAGTTTCAACCAATGAAACATTTGTGAGAATTTTATAATCAGTGCTTGGTTTTATGCCAAAACTACTTTACTCTGTAAATGTCTCAATATTGACGCATACTTTGTTTTAAGCACTTCCTTTTTTCATGCCATTTTTGGATAAAAGACCTCAGTTAATTCTTGAAGGAGCATTTTTGAGATGAATCTGATTCATTACAAGTCGAAATTTAAATCGGTTCTGTAGGGAAAGGTTTTTCTATAATCTATCCATTAGGATTTTGTGAATGAAATTAATAATGCAATGTACATTTTGAGTAAGTAAAATAAGTAGAAATTTTATAGAAAAAACTACATTAGAGATGTAGAAGTAATAGTTTATAAAAACTATTTTCTTCACAATATAATATAAGATACACAATTTTTCCCTTTTAAGCATTGCAAAAGATTTTGCAAAAAGCTTGATCTGAGGCACTGAAAATCTTAGCTAAACATTGCACATTCATTTGATGCAATTCTTCCATCCGCATACACTTAATTATGTAGTTGCAAATACACATGTTTGAAACATTTGCAGTTAATATATATAAATTGTGTGAATTGTAAAAATAAATTATTTAATACTAATGTGTGGGCATTCTTCTAAACCAGAATCTTGCCCTAAAGTCATCACTGCAAGTTAAAAATGCTGGTGCGGTCGGTGAATGAACAATTAATCGCACAGGTCCATTATGCCCTAATGAGAGAAGTTGTTTCCTTGAAGCATTTCTGGAATTCCATGCACAGAGTGATGTAGTTGCTTCATCTGGGAACATCACATAATCTTCGGTATGGTTGAAAATCGCTTGAGCTTTATGTTCTTGTTTGCCTGTAAAATTGATTGTATTAGGTTTATAACTGAATAACTGAATATTATACAACATAATCATAATATCATGATTTAAATATAATTTTTTGTTTTTGTCAGCTATTATTATTATTATTATTATTGTTGTTATTATTATTATTATTATTTTTACCTGTCGTTCCAGCTCCAGTGTATGCAATAAGACACCTGCTTGTTGACAATTCCCACAGTTTTATTAATGAATCTTTTCCTGATGACAGAAGATACTGAAAGGCAAAAAAATTATTATTATCACTATTCAATCAATATACTTTAATTGCAGTAAATTTTACATACAATTCATCTTACCTTTCCATTTCTTGTGAAAGTCACCGAACACACTTCGTATCCATCATGTGCTTTTACAAAAGTATTTATGCATCTACTTGAAACTCCATCCCATAATTTAATACTTCCATCTTTACCAGCAGTTGCATAGGTCTTCGCATCTGGCGAATATTTTATGCTGGTAATTCCGGAAGAATGTTGGTGACTCGCAATGCTGCATACGAAACACTGAGCTGTATTCACGTCGTACAGACGTACTACAGGTTGGTTTGTACCAACCACTAAGAAATCACCAGTAGGATGAAAAGACAGACATCTTATTTGATCTACATCAGTTATTGTACGAAAAGCTTTTTTAACACTTGCTTTGCTAAAATCAAAAAGTTTGACTGTAAAATCTCTACTTCCAGAAACCAAAATTGGTTCTCTAGGATGAAATTCAAGGCAAGTCACTTCTTCCAGATGATCGTATAGAGTTCGAATCACAGGATGTCCACCTGATTGATCAGCAGGTGTCATTTCATCAGGAGCTGACTTAGCCAGCATTCGATCTACATCTAAAATTTTGATGGAGGCATCAACAGATCCTGTAGCAATCAACTGTCCATCAGTTGAAAATGCACCTGCTCTGCAGTTACCTTTATGGGATGTAACATAGGCAGTTTCATATTGTGCTGGTTCTGGTGCTTGTGTTTGAGCTTCAGTT
>JAPYZR010003617.1:0-19677 GCA_030522945.1 Trichopria nigra
GTAAGTTGGTTTCATTATGATATTTTCATTTTTCGATTTGCTAGAGAGCTTCGAAAATGAGCTAAAAATCTCGTCATCTTGGTCGTTAATGGGTTAACTAGCGATGCAGCGTTTAACAACGTAAATGCGAGTGTTCAATTTTTTTATAATGAAATAGTTGTCGATTGCTAGCTACGACGTTACACAGAAAATTTATCTGGAAGATAGATTACAGATGAAACTGGGTACTTACGTCCAATTACTTAGCGATAATGACGATTTCAACGTGGGGATATACTCTGGATGGTAAAAATACATTTCATAATATTGGATCGATTGCAATTATGACTGAATACATCTGAATGTATAGTAACACAAAAAGTTACGAAATGTACCTTAACAAAAACGAAATTTCAATTATTTGTTTGCCTGTCATTAATGGATCTTCCAGTGACTATTTAATACTATTTGTACAGCTTCATTAATTTCGATCAAAGAAACTGAACTTCACGGGCTGAAAACGTGCTTTATTATACATATGATTAGCCTTCATATTTAAGATAGTTCTTCATAGAATTGAATTACCGCATACAGAAATAAAAAATATATACGAGGTTCTCTGGATCTCGAACTGTATCCTAGAATTTATTTAAACCCCGATTGCCGAACTCATTTTCGAGAAAAAATTTGTCAAAATGGTTTAACAAATTTTCGACGCCATATAACTTAAGGTTCGTGATATAATGTAGGTGCATCAATTTCATATGAAAATGATGTTGTAGTTCGATTCGGTGGCTTTCATGTGCTCATGTCGTATTTAGATTGTATATAGGCCACATCATGTCAGGTACCGATCTTAAAGAAGTTATAAACACAATTTACGCCGAAAAAAACACTGTAGATCACATAATGAACGGTCATGCATTTGCTATATAGAGCAGCACGAGCAAATATCCTTCTGCAATTAGCATTCTAATTATGAACGAAAAAAATCACTTTTATACAAAATTGCTCAACAATTTTCAAAAAGCACAAATTTTGACGATATGAACTTTTTTTCTAACAATACCAGTTAGAAGATCATCCACAAGGTTTCATTGAAATTCATGTTACGGATAATTATCCCCTAATAACTGCTGTTTTCTGCCTAATTGTACTCCACTATTCACACGAACAAAACTTCTTAGTTACTCATATACATTATGACTTCACGTTATACCCTTCCCATTTTAGACGCATCATGTGGTAACAAATATGCATAATCTTAGGTACTACTATGGAATTTGTTACTGAAACAATGTATGATTAGCAGTATGTATGAAAATGATTATAAGATCAGAAGGATTTTAAACGTATAGTTTAGTTTTACATTTTGATGTAAACTTTTGACACTCCTTTATCGTTGAAAGCTCCCCATCTATGGCTCGAAGTCGTCTTTTTGCTTTTTGCTTACAAGTTCTTATCGCCATGTGCACTATCACGAGTACTAAACTTTCAATTGAGAAATATTGAGAAATATAAAAGAAAGCACTTTGTTTTTAAATTAATGACGTTTTTTTTTTCTTGTAGGAGGCTCTTCAACATCAGATGAGAAAACATTTCATGATCCTTTAAGTGAGTTTAACTTCAACGAACAATTTTTTGAATTGATAATAACAATAATAACGATAGCAATTATTAACGTTTTTTAAATAATTTTCTTTAATTTTAATTTATTTATTTAAATTAAATCATTGTCTTACAGCGGAAGAAGACGACAATTCATCTTCCGACCAGGAAGCTTTCGTTGATCCCTTAATTGAGAATTCTCCTGGTAAGTTTCAAAATCCTTTTTGCACGTTATGGCATTTCACGTAACAATTGTTTTTTAAATTATCCTAAATGATAACTTAAGTAATCTTATTTGTGATAAATATTACATTATTATTGTTTATTTTTTAGTCGATAAAAAAAATGTAAAGACTCTTTTTATTTTAAAAATTTAATACCGACGAATAGATATGGGCCTATATTCTTTGTTAATACTAATAAACACCGCGCCTATTATGTTTTTAAATTTAAACAAAAAGAATTATTTAATCGATGGTAATAACAAACACAACAAAAATCGTTTTACAGAAGTGAAAATGGAAGCCGAATCCAGTGATGATCAGACAACTAAGATCGATGATGCAAGTAAGTACTGTTTAGTAGTTTTGTGTCTTTATCTTATTTTATAATTACTAATGTTGGTCAAAAAAGTAAAGTTTTTTTATTTTTTACATATAAACGCATTTCGTTTTAACCAACTTGTATTAGCGATTATCAATTTTCATCGTACGATGTTTACGTATTGATACATAAAACTATAATTTATTTCTTCTTGCTATCAAAGAAGACAATAAGCTTAACAGATATCCGGGTATCTGAAAAGTCTAATTTTTTCGTGATATATACTTGTCTTCATTACGTAGTATAATTTTGCTATTAGTATCTCACGAATTTTCGAGATTACATTAAAGTAATCGGATATTAATATTTATTAATTTAGTCTACCGAAATTTATCTTTCGAGTTTTGCAATTCATCATAATTGAAATAAATTGTTGCAGCCCCCGTGTAAGCATATATCGTTTTATAGGCACTAATTTCCAGCGTTAATTAAATTACTTCACCTGATGCAAGGTCGACGAAGTATTAATTGATTTCCTCTTCTTCGATTTTGGGAATTTTTTGGTGGAAATTTCTTCGATCGATTTTTAAATTTGACTACTACATTAACATTTTCTTGGTTTGTTTGTGGACTACATATCAATAACTTTTTTTTTTATTATCGTGCCACAGAATAACTTTTTTAAGCTCATTTTGAGCATGCCAGCCTTACGAGTGATTAGATTTTGCGATATATCTGCCGAGTGCTTCACGTCGCAAATTACGATTTCGAGTTTTTTTCTTTTTATTTTCTTCATTATGATTTATGACAGAATTGTTTCGAAAATAAAATGGCGGCCCACGAAATGGAAAGTCCCCCGGTAAACGAAAAGGGATTCAAGTTTTCAATGCATGAATTGAATGGAATTAAAACAGGTAGGGATACATCGTGATTGGTTAATATAACTCAATCGTGTCATTTCTCTACCAGTTTTAATTCCATTCAATTCCTTTAATGAACCTTTAATCCCTTTAAGTTTACTGGGCTCCAAGTTGTTATTTTTAATTACGAAGAATCTCTGTGTTATTCTCCGCACAAAACGCGAATCAATCTAATAATCGAAGGGAATGAACAAAAGTAATTATGTAAATGTGACGGATATGCAATTTGTGTTTAAAATACGATATCAAAAATTTCTTGAATAATTCATCACATGCGTATTTCATGTGTAACTATAATCCGTAGGGTCTGAAGGTTATGTAACAGACAGTGGTATCTCGGAGATTAGTGTAGGTGAGATTTCGTTTTTTTTATTTATTTATTTTTTTCAACATTTTCAATTTAACTTCAATTATATTTCCTATAATTTTCTTTCACAAAAATTTACATTTCTTTATTTCATATGTGGTCTGACATTAAAATCCACCTAGTCTCTGTATGACGTTGTTAATGAAAAATGTGGATTTTTCTAAATGTTTATAAATAATTCTTTAAATTTGTTGGTGTGTTTTTTCACTCTTTAAGAGTCATATGGCATATTTTCGGGAGTGAAATTTCACTCGAAGAAATTTAAAGAGAACATACATGATTTAAAGATAAATTGAGAATTTTTATGAGTATCTTGCAATGGCTCATTATTTTTTGTTTTATAATTGCAGCAATTGCAGCAATTGACGTCCAATTGAAGAGCTTCAATTCTAGTCTTGAAACCTTGCATACTTTCTCAGGTAAAAATTAATTTTACTAATTACTTTGATTAATTTATTTTTTGTTCATTTGTTCATAATACATTTCAGATTTATTATACGCGTTGTAATTGCACACTTATTGTGAATATACGTTGTTTAAATTTTGTTATTAATTTTTTAATAACCAGAAAATTTTCTTGTACATGGGAAACTTTAAGTAACTATTTCTCACTCAAATTTTGTCGTGGGGAAAGCTTTTAAATGGAGAATGGATTTTAATAATCTCAATTGATGTGTGCCAAGTTTTGTCGAGTCCCGAGATTTTCAGAATTTATTTTATTGCTTTTGTTATTACGTGGCTTATCAGGCTGCTAAATGGTATTTTATATAAAACTTTTTTAATTTTTAAAGATAAAACCGACACAGAATCGAAAGCTGACCTGTCTTCAGAATCACGTAAGCCTTTTTTAAGTTTTACTTTTCATATTTTCTGAAGTGATAATTTGCATTTGGAAATGTTAATGTGGAAAATATGTAATTTGTAGATGAAGAAACAAAAGTCGATATGGATGCTCCCGTTGCGCCTACAATTGATCCAAGTAAGCATCATTTTAATTTCACTACGACATTTACGATGTTCGGGTTTTCAAACGCGACATTCAATTTAAAAAATATAAATGTTTAGCTTTCACAAGGTTACACACTGTACGAGCCATAGTTTAAAAGTTTGACTTAGATTAAAAGTTGCAAAATATTCAATTTCATGTTAAATTGAAGTTTATGTATGCTAATCTTGAAAAGTAATATGTATAAGTAATTTTACAAACTGTTTTAATATTATGTAATTTGTAGCTGAAAAAGCGACAGGTGATGCGCCTATTCCCATTATGCCTAGACTTGATCCAAGTAAGTATCATTTTAATTTCACTACTAGATTTACGATGTTCGGGTTTTTAAATAAATGAAAATTCGTAGTTTTGAGCACATTAATATTATTTTTAAAAAAGAAAATCACAAATTAGTATCTTTTGTAGTCAATGGAACTGAATGGTTAAAGTAGATATGCGCAGTTGAATATGCGAATGAGCTGGCTCCCCTGTTATATGCATTTACGTATAATCCAGGTGCCTCTTTTTTCTAGTAGCCCAGTTTCAACTTTTTTTTTTCGTGGGTATTAGTTGCTTATGCCAGAGTTCTGCATATATTGGTAGTTTCTTACAGGAGCTATTTTTCTGTAGATTTTTATGTATGTTTGGACGGTACAAACAGATCGACAAATCGATTTCCAAAATTAAAATACATTTTTTAACCTCATTTTATTTATTTATATAAAATTAATATTTTTACCAGAAAGATCATTCAAACATGTACAAAATTCATGCAGCATATTATATTTTAACTCATTTCTCCGCAAAAATAAAGATAATCAATGGTTAGATTTTTAAAATGATTGAAATGATTCAAGCACGCATAAGTACAATTGAAATTAAAAAATTTTGTCAAAAAAGTGGCCCGCTTGGCATCGTATATTATATTATATTATATTATATTATATATCATATATTAGATAAGAAAAATGTTAAAAATAATTTTTGTCAAATTTAACATGTGACCTTTATATAAAACTGTTTAAATTTTTAAAGATTACACCGATAAAAAATTAGACGAATTCACAGAGAAATTAGAGGCCTTTCAAAATTCATGTAAGTATTTTTTAAGTATTACTTTTCATATTTTCTTAAATAATAATTTGCATTTGGAAATTTTAATGTGAAAAATAGTCCCAAGCGTCAGCTGTGAAGTTGAAAACTTCAAGGAACTTGTTGGACGTTAACATAGATAATTTATACCTTAAGAAATAGCGACTTTTATGAGTTGCTTTTAATAGTTAATTGGATTTTTTATGATTACAGTAGTAGGTTTCGGACCTTACAGCTTCGATTTAGATCCCCAACGCAATTATCGTGAACTCGGTAAAAGTCAATCTTATTTATTATACTTCGTTTGTTCGTAGTGCATTGTAGATTTATTACACTTATTTTCATTATGAGCTTATTGTAAATGTATATAGATTAAATGCTTGGAAACCGAGCTTTAAAGTTTGTACAAATTTCGCATGTTTTTTTTTTTTTTTTTTGTTTTTAAATAAATTAAAGTTTTATAAAGATTATTTTTTACTAATATTTATTTTTGGGAAGCCTCCAAATGTAGAATACGTATCATTTTATTGCGCTTTAATTGTAAACATAAATATTGCATTGTGGAGTGTTTCGTTAAAATGACATGGTTTACTTGGATGATCAGATGGTATTTTACATAAAACCGTTTCAATTTGTACAGTACTAAAACGAAAATCTGAGCCTGAAATTTTGAGTCTACCTACGCAATCAGGTAAGCGTTCTTTCTAATTAGTCTGAACTATTTTAATGTTTTGAAGGAGTCAAGTTTGTGACAAGACAAATCATGCAATTCTTTTTAAAAATCGTTTCATGAATATTATCTGTCAAAACAAATCAAAATTAATTGAAATTCATGAAAACAATGCTTCAAAATCTATAAAGATGATGGCAGCTAAAATATTAACACCGGTTAATATTAAATTAGCTACTTATTGAAACATTATCAATATTGTAAATTAAAATAAATTACGACGAATCAATGCACGACTTTGTTTCAACATTACCAACATACATTAGATCAAGCTATATTTATGTATAGTTGTAATCTATTGACGGATTAATATTTTGTAATTTAAAGAGGGCAAGTATGAACAGAAGAATCGTACCTTAGTCTTTACGACATAATTGATATGTGTAAGAATTACTTAAATTTTTAAAGAATTGCCTTCACCATTTTTTCTCAAAAACTCTGTGCCATATAGAAAATTGAAATTTAACTACAAATCTTAGTGTCTCAATCATAGCCATATTATGGAGAATAACACGTTAGCATATTTTCTAGACAACGGAGAAATTGTTTCGGTGCAATTATAAATTGTCCGCTTGTTCTTTTAGTTGAAAAACCAGTGGAAGTGCCGATCATTGAAATAGAGTCGTCGGAAATTATCACCAGTGAGTATGATTTTAAACGATTTAAGTATTAATAAGATAAGTTCGGGCGTTTTTTAACGGGAGTACTATAAACTAAGTTTAAGATTTTCTGTTCTATATTTCATTGAGTTAAAAAAAAAAATATCTGAAATTAATTAAAATGCACAATGAAATGATGTAAAATTATCAATGTTATTCGTATACAGCTGTGACAGATGGTGATTCAGCACCCGAACCAACGAAAGAAGTTATTTCTGATGAAAAGCCAGTGAAAGTAGAAAAACGTAAGTTATCGACGAATTGTTTTATTTTTTTCTTATACGTCAATGAAATACTTAATTTTAGAAAAATATTCTTGAAAAATAAAATTTCACATTTATTGAAAAAAAAGTAGTATTCATTATTAGAGATTTGTTTTTCCATAACGATTTAATATTTTTAAATATTGTATTAAGATTTAAAATGTTTTGACTTTTTCCTTTTTCATAACTTGTATTATTTCAATTTGTACTGTTTTAATATACATTAGAATGAAAAATTACATAAACATTTTTGTTATTTCGCAGCCGCAGAGAAGAACACCTACAAAGTTGACATACTGGCAAACGAAGCTTTATGTAAGTTTCTACTTGTCGGCATATTATGTATTAATTAATTATATTTTGTTTTTCTTTTCTTAAATAATACTTGTGACGTTCGCACCGTACTTACCTCTAGTGACAAATAATAATTTTAATAATTGATCATATATTTGAATAATAATTAAATTCAATTAGTTGATAACATTAAGTATGCTTTTTTTCTTTTTTTCTTAGTGACGGATGTGACTAACAAGGTTCAACTGCGCTACAAAATGTGGAATCATATGTCGAAGTTTTTCGTGCTGGAGTATCCGTACCAAGTGGTTGGAAAGATACCAAATTTCAAGGGCTCCATCCGTGCAGCCAAACGTCTTACCGAGTTGGATGAATTTAAAGAGGCCAAGTTCATAATGGTGTCCCCAGACAAGCCGCAGCAACGTGTGAAATTCGAAGCGTTAAAGTACAAAAAGGAGGTTTTAGAGCCAGTTCTACGTCATCAGAGCGGTCTTTTTAAAAAAATACGAAACGCCGATGAGCATGACAAGGAAAACGCAATGGGATTACCAAGATTCCCCAAGACCTTGGAGGAATCACCTGTTGCCCTGGATACGAAATTCAAGGTAATTATTATTGTCCGTTGGACAATTTTTCCAACATTCTATCACAAGGGATATATATTAAAGTTTAAGCGATTGCCACTTATGCGCGAACGTTATGCCCTACAGGTAGATTTTGTGGTAGTGGGAGCCGTTTGCGTGGATAAGCTGGGCCATCGAATAGGCAACGGTTGGGGCTCTGGCGATCTGGAATTTGCGATATTGAAGAAAATGGGAGCCGTCGATGAGAATACTAAAATCATCACTACGGTTCACGATTGTCAAATTTTCGATGAAATTCCTTCCGAACTATTTGCCGAGCACGACGTGCACGCCGATATTATCGTCACACCGACACAGACAATAAGAGTTAAATCGCCGTTGAAAAAATCGCCCGGTATCATATGGGAACTGCTGAGCGAACGAAAATTGGCCAACATTCCAGTACTCCAAGAGATCAAAGAGATGGAAGAAAAGTATGATTTCGTATTTGAGATTTTAGTTTTTTTGTTATTTTTTTCTTATATATCGAATTCTTTTATGAGTTGAAAAAAAAAACATTTTAACGGTAAAGCAATTTGAGATAATGATTTGCAACAATTACTGAAAAAAAAGTAAATTGACGAGTTTATATATTACAATTATCAATTATTCCGCTGACCTCTCGTCGGTTGTACGTAAACGTCGTAAAAATCGGTAAATTTGACGTGTTTTATTTTTTAATTTTAAAATTATTATTCATCGAACAATTTAAAGTAACTCTGACCTTTTTGATAAAACGTATTTGGCAGTTGTAATTTTTTTGTCTTCATTTACCAACATACATTTCTATTGCAGAAACGGAGTTCAAATCCGTTTGAAAGAAGTACGTAAAGTGAACTCGGAAAATGATGGCAACGCGAACGGTGAGCAACGTCGAATCTATCCAGTGCGACGAACAGACCCACGGCGAAGAATATGGAAAAGGACCAACCCATACCGGAATAATAACGTAAGAATTATTTTATTACCACAATGTCGCAATCTGTTGAAATTAATTCGTTTATGCAATTGGACCTGGAAGAATAATTTCCCAAATGTCCAAGACGAAAGTTTACTCTAAATTATATATAGAATGGACAAAGGGCACAGTGACTGCCATAATTGAGAAATAATCTTAATTAGAGTCTGTTATAAAATTCATTTGCAATACGTGATTCCTTCAACGTTTGGCTGTTTTACAAAATCGTTATTTTTTTGGAGAGGACAATGATCAAACGTTTACAATTTCATCATCCCTTAATAAGAAATTCGAACCCCGATAATTAAACGAAAATAGACCCGCGTCGCCAATATTTTTCTTAGTGAAATTCCTGCCAATGTGAACGGATTTTTCGCAATTCCTGCTCGACCGATAGATAAATCTCAAAGTAATTTGATCCTTTTTAATCCTTTCTATTTTGACTTTAAATCCGGTAGTCTTAAAATCTCATCTGAAGCCTACTACGATGACAATGCAGTTTTTGTAAAACGCCCCTTTCAATAAGTAAAAGAATAAATTAGCATTCGATTCTACCGCGTATCTACGTACTGTACTTTTGCTGCAGTCAACGGTCGCGTTTGATGTTAAATTGAATGATGAAAAAAAAAAAAAATTTCGTTTTAGGGTGCCGATGAAGAACACGAAGAAGTCCCGGTACGAAAAGGACCGCGCTTTTACTTGCCGAAAGTGTACATCGATTTTAAATTGAAGTTATCGAATATCGGTTCGGATGTCCGAGTACGGGACTTGAAAAAAGCTCTGCACGATCGCGGCATAAAGTCGTTCGATATCGTCTGGAGAGGTCCGCGGGGGTATTGTTACCTGAATTTCGGGTCTTTGCCCAAAAAGAACCCCACCAAGCCATTGGAGCTCGAATCCGTACTCCAAAGCCTGCAGCGATTCAAAATCAGCGGGACGTCGGATTCCGACGAAGGAAAATTCATTACCGTCGAAAGAGTTCCTTAAATTAAAAGTAGAGAAATAACAGGCACTGCCGCTGTTCATGGCGGTTTCACCTTCGGGTTTTCGATTTCTCGTATTTCGCGATAGTTTTAGCTTAACGATTTATATGATGTACGCTGAAAAGAGAAATCGACGTGTCTTGTTACATTGTTATAAAATGTATTGTTTATTGTTTCTGATTTTTTTCCGACCAGTTGTCGATGATTAGCATTTTTTAAGAACACCACCAACTGTCAGAGACCGATAATAGTTTGTAAAACATGTTTCGTTCCGACCTTCCTTTTGATACTTTAGTTTCGCGTAAAACAAATATACCTCTTCTTGCCAATTGTCTTCGATAAAAGCATCAGAATTATAAGTAGTTTATTTGTCGAACAAATATTATTATCCCTTTTAAGCGATTATGCCTACTATCATGTATTAGTTATAATTTACGAAGACGTTGAATCAATAGTTTCAAACATTTTGTAAAAGAAGTTAAAAATGAAGATATAAGTAGCTACAATAAACCATTGTTAAGTCAGATTAGGTTCCGACTGCGAAATATGCACTTTATGGAAGTTAACCCGTATAAGTGCATCATAGTTATAAGTTTAATTCAGGTTATTTTGTATCGTTTACGCAATAAACAAATAAATAGAAAAAATTATACGCCAATATATTTATATATCGAGAGGATATAGGAATATTTCATATGCAATTCAGTCTTTTTTTCTGTGTAATGCACTTTAAGTTTATTACATTATTTTTCTATAATATTCGAGGAGTTCGATAACTGAAAACGAGAGTGGACAATGAATCCGGATTGGAAGCAGAAAATATGACAGTAATATTTCTTATAATCTGTAGTAAATTGTACGTATGTAACCTGAACATTTTCACATTCGATTAAATTTAAAAGAAAGGGCAAAAAATATTGTCGTAATGTTTATTTATTTCCTTCGTGTTTATCGTATTTAAATGTTAGTTCGGTTGTCGGACTGAAGGTAAATATATTATTACTGTTTTTTTCTTTCTTTGGTGGGAATTCTTGTGAAATCTGTCATTCTCATTGGTTCTCCTTGGCCTCCTTCATTTTTGCTGATTAATATTTTGGGTCGTATACTAGTCGACAGCTTCTGTCAGGTGAAATTTCCAAATATTTGTCGAAACGCATGATGATAATTTTATACAAGTCGTTAGTACGATTGATTCACAATACTTTCGAGACTTAACAATTATTGACTTACTGTCGTGGGGTTCGCTGGTAATGCATGCATATGATTATTCCATAAATCAAGTACCCCGATCATCTCATTTCTTCGGAGCGATGATTCCCTCCAGCTGGGTCTTAAGCTGCTGATTCGTCTTTTTCAAGAACTGAATTTCTTCGTTGTGCTTTTTCTCCTCGGCTTCCCGAAGTTCGTGAGCTCGGCGCTCCATCTGTTCCGACTTTTGTCTCAGTTCGGCCAAAGTTTTCTCCAGTTCAGCTTTCTGAAGCTTCAGCTCTTCCGCTATTGCTACCAGATCTTCCTTGCCCTGCTCGGCTTGCAAGGCTTTCCGCATTCCGAAAGCGATACTACTTTGATATAGGGTTTGGTAAGCAGCCATCGTCATTTTAATCTCGTCACGAACTCGCAACAAAAGGAGGCCACGTTCGGCGCAGTTGACGGTTACCTGACGAATGATTTCATCGAAACATTGACTGTAAAGTTCTCGGCGCACCGGACAAATACCTGTTTCCCGGGCCTGCCTCTGTTGTAATCTCATGTCCAGGAGTTCCTGCAAGTTGATGACGTCCAGCCTCGTGGCTGGCGTACTTGAAACCTGCTGAGTCCAAACCTGACCATCTTCTTCCCATTCTTTGGGAGGTAGAATACCGTTGAGTATCTCCGCTGTTTCTCGCCGGACGTCCGATGGCTGGGGGGATGATTGGATTTTGCAAGCTTTGGTACCTGTCTTCCCCGATGATGCCGCATTTTTAGGCGGCTTTGTCACCTTGGTCGTAACCAATACGGGATTGTTGTATTTCACTAATGTGTCCAACGTAGGAATTACCCTTTCTTGAATAGCACTTGCCGCCGCCATTGTAAGCTCCAAAAACTTATCGCCGTGTTAATTCCCAGCACTTTTATCTTCTTCTCGTGGATGACAGTAAACCTATTATTAGCATAAACAAACTATTTACTTTGGGCCTGTCAGAGAAACGTCAAAAGTTGTTGGTTAAAACAAAACAATGGTTATACTCGCAGGATGTAACCATCAGACCCCATTGACATAGTCATCATACCCTTGCAGCAAACGGAAAACTGTAGAATTCAAAGGAATTGAGATAGCTTAATACGTTACAATTCATTTCAATATATATCTTTACTTTTGTACTGGTACTTGAACTACACGTAGTAGTATCCCAGTAAACGAAAAAGGATTGAATGTTCAAAATTTGGATTAAAAAGGATTCAGAATGGATTCATTTTACATACCAATGAATACTTCCTAATCCTTTTTAATCCAAAATTTGACCTCCCAGTCCTTTTTCGTTTACTGGGTATATTCAAATTTAAAATATTAAATACGTTTCAAAGGATTCACAAGTATTCAAGACAAAATATCTTCACTATATCTTCAATTATTCGGGTGTATTCAAATATAATAATAAGTATTAATAATTTATATCTCGGTATAAGGAAATGTATTGAAAGGAATTCACGTAAATATTTCAATAGGTAAATATATCACCTATGCATTTCAATTCCTATAACTATACCCTGGTAAAAAAGTGGATAGAATCGTACAGAATCGGATTCCAATTCTATTCGGATTTTAAAGAAATTGATATACATGTATAGAAAATGGATCCATTTCTATCCGGACAAAATTGGAATCCGAATCTGTACGATTCTATCCACTTTTTTACCAGGGTATCCAGAAATAATCATTAGATACAATTAAAATGATTTATGCTTTACAATAAAAAAAAAAAAAGATTGATCAAAATTATGAATTCATTTTAATTCAATTTTAGAAATAACAAGTAATTAAGCTTGATTGCATGAAAATCCATAAATAATAAAAGCTGAAAATTTATAAATTCTAACATTTGAAAAAAAAAAACATTTGAATCCAAAAACATTAAAACGTATAAACAACCTTATATAGTAGAAAATGAAAAATTCCTGCCCAATTTTTCTGGCCTCTATGTTAAAAGTAATGAAGCCCAGAAAAAATGGCCATAAACTCTGGTCTTACTTTCTAGGGGGGAATATCTTCAAATATACTTCAATAAAAAAATACATTCTTAAAATTAAAGGGCAAATATAGAATGCAGCTGCTCCAGGCAAAAACGAATTAAAATGGATTCAAGTGCATTAAAATGGATAGAAAATGAATCAATTTCAATCCACTTGAATCCATTTTAATTCGTTTTTTGTCTTTTCAATACATTTCCGATTACTGTGCAAGTAACACATCTATTTTGGTTGCGACAGCCAAACCTAAGTTGGCAAATCGCTTTCCCAGCTTCGTTTAACAACGTCTTAGCTGTAAATGCTAATTAGATGTATTTCAGCTGCAATGGCATGGTGACAGCTAACATAATATCTAAATTACAGCCAAAACCACTTTTCTGGATTTTTGATCTGTTACAACATTGCGACACCCGTTGAAAACAGATAAAATACAACCATATATGATTTGGCTATAGAATAGTTGCAATAACGTTTCGGCAGACATCATAAAAGCTAACTTCAATACCCAGCAAACGAAAAAGGATTGAATGTTCAAAATTTGGATTAAGAAGGATTCAGAATGATTAAGATGGATTCATTTTACATACCAATGAATACTTCCTAATCCTTTGGGTACGGATCAAATGTCTTATAGTTGTCGCAACGTTGCGGCAGCATCTTTGAATAAGAAATTAAAATCTCTTTTAGAGAGAGTAATTAAGATGCATATAATTTAATTGGAATCATTATTTTTCGATTCGAATGTTTTGAAAAACATTGAATTTAATCTATAAATATTTTTTGTGAATATATATAAGTCCTTTGGAATGTATTGAAGAGATATATATATGCATTCGCTTCGTTATAACTGAATTTCTTAGTCGACTCGGCCGAATTAATGTCAATGCATTTTCGTTTGCTGATGGTATAGGATGGAATTTGTGGGGATTGAATAATTTGTAATGTTCACAAGTACATTTCAGTTCGTTTGAATAATATTTATTAAGGACCTCGAAAATTCACGAAATTTTATAATTATTTGCCAATCTTCTAATCCTACGGAATTATAGTTTTAGTAGTGTTCTAAGTGAATTGTATTCTAGTTATTATGGGAAATGATTTTTTGCCATTGTATGGAGCTGAATGGAATTGGATGGAATTAGATGACATTGGTCTATTGGATATTTTATACAGTATATTTATATAAAATACTTTATATTTATTCAAAATCATATTATAATATGTGAAGATATATATAAAGTACTTTAAATACAAATTGTTATAAACCTTTACTTGGGAAAAATGTTTCAATTTGGATTTTCCTTTCATAAAATTAGATACGAAATTTCGTTACCTGAATATTTAATCTAGCGATTGAAAGCGAGCAACTGAACATTTTAGGTAAGTAGTGATTTTCCGTTGTTTCACCAAATGGACGATCTTGAGTATTGTCCAGATTGATGAATGTATCATTTGGTTGTTTAAGGTACCTTTATTTTTAATAACGTATATGTTATATAATTATAATTTATATATATATATATAGATAACCCAAGTACGTATACTATACATTACTGGACTCATTATCTTACTACATTTTTTTAAATCACTTTCTAGAATGTGCAAAAAAAGAACTGAAATTTACGAAAATTAAAATTTTATAAAAAAGTTCAGTTTACATGAAATTGTAAATCTATTCGAAGCATGCTTGGATTTCGTATTATATAAAAAAAAAAGGTAAAAGATAAATTGTTTAAAGTTTTAAATTCGATGAAAATAGAAAGAATTCAGAACGCCCTTTACGAAAATGAGGTTATGAAGAAAGTCTATATTTCATTTATGACATTCCATAAAAGCTACGGTGTGTAAGTAGCATATTATTCAGGAGGTCACGAAGTAATAAAGTATTTCGCTATATCCATAAGGTATGTGCGGGTTTCGAATACATTTTTGTGGCCTTATATAGAAATAAATCATAACTCCGGGATTCGACTTAATTCAACACAAATTTCAATTGTACTAATATCACATTTTTGTTTTCGCTGTAAATCTTCGGAAAATTAAATAATAGAACATTACTCAAAATTGCATGTAACATTTTATGTACCTATATCCATTAGATTTTTTTATTTCTGTTCGTTCAGCACTTTCAAATAATAATCTGGCTGCTACTGTATTAATGAATTCAGCGAATATAACTTGTAAAAGTTCGACATGACATCAGAATTTTCATTTACCTTTAAAGCATATGTTAGATTCATAAATCCCAGGTAATGTAAAATATTTGACGTATATATGTGCAATATTAGTGAACAAGTCGACACCGATTATTGCAATTAACAATGCGATTCAATTCTCCTACACAATAGTCACTTTAATGCATTTAGATCGACACAACATACTTTGTGTTACCAAGTGGTTCGTATCACACTTCGAGTCCTCCTAGGCAACGCAACAAACAAACGTACATTGTTAGCACTGGGTGTACCGTATGTATATGTATATAGCATGGTCGAATCAGTACTACATCCACCATGCCTAGTTGATTGGCACCAGTAGTGTTTGTCAACTTTTGATTGTATCATCATGTCAAATTCAACTTGAATAATTGGTATAGCAAAGTTATAGCAAAGCCCCTAACTTTTGTTTTCAAATTTGTGTTTTGGCTGATCTTCTCAGTAAACGAAAAAGGATTGAATGTTCAAAATTTGGATTAAGAGGGATTCAGAATGATTAAGATGGATTCATTTTACATACCAATGAATACTTCCTAATACATACCAATGAATACTTCCTAATCCTTTTTAATCCAAAATTTGACCTCCCAATCCTTTTTCGTTTACTGGGTTAGATCTAATTAGACTATTGGGATATATCCATACGAAAATGGAGGGGGGGATGACCAAAAAACATTTTCGCAAGTTTTTGGGATGTTATTTTGGCATGTTAAATTCCACGTTATATTTTAAGGCAATATATCGTCCAACCTACGGTGGAGGGGAGAACTTTTGAAAATGTTCATTTTCGATTTTATAACACCAAACGTATAAAAAGAGAAACATTAATCTATATGGAAATAGAAATATAAATCGTTAATACATTTCATCTTCAAAAAATATCATCAATGGAATTGTGTGAATGTTAGGTCAACCATAAACAGAATTAAATTTTTCCCTCTTCATCAAAGAGTTGTTCGCAGTTTTTACTCTCGAAATTTAGCGAGGCATGCGGTTTATTAATAAAGATAATTATTGTTGACGTTCAAGTAGGAAATATTATTGATAAAACTTCTTACAAGCACTTGAAGTAGAAAAAACTTTTCCTCGAACGATGAACAACTTGATTCCCTTGTTATATATATAAATAAAATAAAATATAATAAAAGGTTAAATAAATAAAAACTCCTTATTATATATAAGTAGAAGAGTAACGAAAGACTTCGTTCGGTGTTTGTGAAGTTAAATTGGTTACGCAACGTATCGATTCGCAGTCGGGATTTAGTTCGTCTCAATATATGATGCAAACAACTATTACGCTGTTTATTTGAGTATGCACTTACTTGGAGAAAATCGAATTTCCGATTCGTGTGTATATTTTCTTTAATAGCAAAAGCAAATATTAAATTCAATATACTTGGAAAATTGATTAAAAAAAAAAAGGACGAATATTCAATTAAATGTATACAATATATATACGCTCGAAAAAAAGGTATACAACGATCCGAAAGTGTTAGAAAATTTCGTCAGTTTTTATTTATTTCAAAGCAATCGTATAGATATTCTTGAACTATTATTATGGAAAATATATATATATATTCATTTTTTTCTAGATTCGTGGTTAAATTTTACTTTTTATTATCTTTTCAAAAATAATTGAAGTATTTCAATGCGTCTTTTATAATATTCTATGGATTTTGTGGATTCTTCTTAAAGTAAAAATAATTAAGAAGAAGGTCGATTTTATTGAAGATATAAAAAATGTGTGATGTATTTGTAAAATCTGTTTATTATAATTTACACGTAGACAATTTACAAATCAATGGGATTGTATAGAAAATATACAATTATAATATGTATTTACAAACAAATTTTTATGCGCATACAATAATGTAATAAATCATTTCGAATATATGCGGTAACAGTTTTGATCATTGTTTTCACTCCTGAATTTTCTACATTCAGAATACTATTGAAAACTGTCGGCGAAATGTTGAGTTTTCATCAACAAAAATGTACATGTATGACCATTTCCGACTAGTATTCGATTAATATGATATACCATCAATATACGCGAGAGTCGAACGAACTAAATAATTAATCATTTTTTCATCAGCAACGGACGAGAACGCAAATATTACTTTTCTTCGTTATAGAAATAGACTTTCCATGAACGGAAAATATGACAAAATCGTGATCCATTTTGTTGCAGTGTGCGTAAATATTATTCCGAAATTATAAAGAAAGTTCTTCTGTTCGGTGCTGGTATTTTTATTATCTTTTATTTTTAAAATTAATATATATACATGACTTGGACAAAATGATTCAATCTTAATCAGATCTTAAATATTCCAAATCGAGATATGACAAAATTTTACCTAGTATATTCAGAACGAGTCGGAAATAAGATCGAATTCGGATGCGCACAGTGGAAAAGTCGGTCATATACGTGTATATACTTTTAACATATATTTGGACGGAGATGGCAGACTTTTGCTGCTCTCTGCGCAGATATGAGAAGGACTATTACAATGAGAAATAAAGTTATCAATTTTTTTTTTATCCATTCTAAATGTATTAGGTAAAACTCGTTGTCCAAGTGATTTGTTAATATCCCACATTTTCTACGTAGATTGTAGATAGATTTTAAATATAACAATATATATATTATATTATAAATCTAAGATTTTTTTTTTATATTTGACAGAAATCTAATAAGATGTGGTCATTTTTACAATCAAAAATATTTTCTGATCTGACTATTTCTTGTAAAGAAGAGTATGAGTATAATTCTTTACACTGCAATTCTTCTCAATTACTCTTCACATGTATCAAGACACGTTAATGTGGGCTTTAATTTTACAAGAATAACAAAATCACTTCTTTAGAAGAAGTGGTTCAATTTCCATTTCCATTTTTTAATTTGATCCTCTGAGTCGGCTGTTATTCGTTTACCGGCAGTAAAAGTACATATTCATATATGACAAAAAATTCTACCCGCTTTATTAGACAGAAGAGGTTTTATTGCCGCTATATTGTGAAATTAGTAATTTTCCTCACATAAAAAATAGAGTTGTTCTTAGAGATGGTATAGAAACAAAAATGACGGATTTTGTTGAAAAATAAAAATCACTGATAATTGTTCAATGACATTCCTTCGATTAAACAAAATGAATATATCAGGGTAAATACTGCAACCTGCAATGAATATAATACTGTAATAATTAATTTCGAAACCACTTGAATATATAGGGCCAATAAAAGTAAAGTATATTATACGCTGATTACGATCTACGTATGCATTGCGCATGTATTTGGAATGTTCATCTTTTTTATATTCTGTAAGCAATTACACAGTGACATTAAATTATGAAAGATAATTTTAAAAATACTGAACTCTTAACTACGAGTGCGAAATAATTCATCATCTCACAACATTCATTTTATTTAACAAGCAGCGGGTAAAAACGTAGAGGAATTCACAAAGTTTGTGAAAAGTAATATCATTATAAGAAATCAAGTTTTTACATGCGAATATTTCTCCGTCGAAAGCTGCCCGTGGTTAATATTCTGTTTAATTTTTCCTGTATCAGTTGAGAGTATGATAAACACAAACCTACACATCGACGACGGTTCTTTTTCGGTATATATATAAATATACATATACAAATATGGCGAGACCTGCTACGATTATTGATACAATTTTATACAATGTACAAAATTAAAAAACGAATAACAATGAAATTCTTATTAATCGATTTATAATGTGCGTTTCTTAAATAAGTATGAAAATAGAAACAGTCAAGTCAGTTATTTAATTATTGAAACGTAATTTATAATTATTTACAAAAATTAAGATTAAGTCAATAAACTTAAAAGGAATTAAATTTCTTATGGAGGAATATGCGATTGAAGCTAAATCGAATTTATTTCCTTGTTGTTGTTCATTACAAATTTCTTCAACTCTTGGCATTATATAAATGTTTGCGACACATTTTTTTTAACATATTGAATGATAAAATTTTCATCCCTTCACGATTTAGTCACATGTATTTATATTTGACGGGTCTTTATTTATCCGGGGGTTCAGTTATTTTAAAAAAGGTTTGTTTGTCATTTAATGCCTTCATTTCCTTTACTTCGCTTACTATATATATACAGGGTGACCCAGTTAAAACAGCGCACCTGAATAATTCCTGAAAAAAGGGTTAAATGAAAAAATGTTTCATATGAAAGTTGGAGGGTTT
>JAPYZR010003618.1:0-28057 GCA_030522945.1 Trichopria nigra
CGAAGCAATGGTTGTCATTACAGTGGTTTCGCAAACAAAATGGCGGCGTACGGAACTAAAACCCAACTCATATAATCATTTGCAATGTTATCTCACGAATTAAAAGGCGCATTTGATTACTTTGAATTTGATCGGATCGGGTTACTCGGGGGTTTTCGGGGTCGCTGAATTCAAATTCAGTATCAAAAATGCAAAATTTATGGGCCGAATCAAGACAATCTTGCGAGCCAAGCGAGCCTGGGTCCAGGGGGCAGAGCCCCTTCGTGAAGTTGGCGGCCGGAGGCCGCAGGGGCGAAGCCCCTAGTTTTTATTTAAAATTACGTTAAAGTTGACATAGTTGGAAATTTAATTTATTAAAAATTGTATTTAACTTTAAACTTTTTAAACTGGTATCTTTAATTAATTTAACTGTTATTTAGTCAATGTTACATATGTAGTCAACTATTAACTTTGTTTGAAGTTATAATTTTTGTTCATTGACTTCAGCTTAACTCGGACACTTTTTAACATGATTTTTAAATTTATAACTGTATACTCAAGTTATTAATTTCAATATTTTTATTTTTAATGTGTATCTTTAACTTTATTTTGTTTAATAAATAACTTAGTGGCAAAGTTAAAATTTGATTAAACATTTAACTTAATAAATTTAAATGACCCAAAATTGGAAATTATATTTAACTTCCAACCTCTGAATCCGGTTTTGTTAATTAATTTAACTTTCAGTGATATAGAAAATTAATTTACTCAGCTGATTTATTATAATTTGAGTTGCTTTTCGTTCGTAAGCTTATTTTTTGCTTGAAACTAAAAAATAGATGACCAACATCTCCAAATGCAAACATTGCAAAACTTTATGATTTCGAGTATCGAAGATCGAATGAAGTGAATGAATGACACATCAATAAATCAAAGTTATTGTGCTTTTTCATGGAAATTACCGAAATTATACAGAGAAAGTTTCGCGAAGAAAAAGCAGCTTCACTAAAAAAAAAATTGACAATATCAAACAAAGACATTGCATTTACTGAAAAATAAATTTCTGTTTAAGTTTGAACAATGCCTACTGCTTCTACAGATACCGATGTAAAGTTAAAAAGTCGACAAGAAAATCAAATTTAAAGTGTTCACTCAATATTGGTCTGTAAATAATTGTATTTACGTCTTTTGAAAACTTCGTAACCTGATGGTGAATCAACTTTCTTACAAATTGCGCAAACAATCGAAAATCAATAATTCAGTATTTCCAACACGGCATTTTTAATGGAAAATGTTAAATTTTTATTTTAAATTGGCATCGGATGTAATGCCACTTGCGCTTGAATTGAAAAATTATGATTTCTTCACTTTTTAACTTTTTTACACTATAATATCCATGCTTCAAACGATGCCTTTTTAAAGTTTGCCTTCTAAAGAATAATGCCTTGTTTTCCAGCAATATCATATATGAAAATGTCAATTACTGTCAATAACTATATATATATATATATATGATGTATAATGTTAACTTATTGACAACTAGGGGCATCATTATAATTTCGTTCTTTCTTCTTTTCTACTCGGTCGTCAGAATTTGCATATCTTCTCGGAAATCTTGAACTATAGTAATCTCCTATCTCTCGACTTTTCTTTTGTTTCTATATATTTCATTCTATTCCAGCGACTCCTGCGAACGTCAATTTCTCTCCTTTTAATCTCGCGAGGGGAAGGTCTGATAAACACTCATTGTTTCTGATTCTCAAGTACGCCCTTAGATTCTAGACTTTATTCTCTCGTTATTTGTTCTGATTCAAATATATCGACATAATACAATAATAACAACTGAATAGTTCATAAAATTCTTATTAACCAATCGTTTATCTACCTGTACAGAAACGAGATTGAATATATGGGGGGAGGAAATGACTGTGAATTTCATCATAAGACACAGATATAGTACGAAAAAATCTCCTTTCTTCCTTTCAACAATCAAAATTGAAATTTAATCTTTTTCTATAACTGAAAACTCCATTCAGTGCTGTAACTGACGTTTTATTTTTTCCATTGGCAATCAATGTTATCGACTACATAAGCCGGTCGGGAAGTGCTCAATGTCTACAGTGTATTCGAGTCTATAAAGAACACCTCATTCCCTGGTAGCAGACGTTATAAATGATAGCAAGCGCTTTGAACGACTGTATATATATATATGTGTCAATCCCCGCATTCTGACGACGGACCTAATGTTCATATATATTCTTCATTTAACACCGACATTGTTCTTTCCTCGTGTTAGTATATATATATATATATATATATCCGCTCCATGCTTCTTCAGGTTCTTGCACGACAGACCCTTATCACTTTATCAAACCTTCCTTCTCCCTCCTTCGAGGTTTTTTAGCAGTCCTCCCTATCAGCCTCGCAAGTTTCGCGAATCCGGAGTGTAACTACTTTAAAGTTTGATTTCTGGGAATATAGCAGTTTCGATCTGCTTCTTGTATTTTCGTGATTGCCCGCCGATAAGATAAGGCAAATTGTTTTCAAGAAAAAGCTGGCTTTCGCCGTAATTGAAGGAACGAAGTTTGTATAATGTTGAGAAATGCACTCGAATGCGATGCGGATAAAAGTTTTTAAGTACGTTACATTTTTTTGCGACCATTGTAGCTTTATAACTTTACAAACAAATCCTCTCGAAAAATTGAAACTCCTCTATTTGTTTTATCGATTATATACACGTGTGTGGGTGTCGTGTAAATCTATTTTTTATTCGAAAAGTGATCAGAATTTGCGTACTGTCAAAGTATTGATTGTAAAATGCAATTACATTCATTTAATGCAATCAATAACAATATAAAAAAATAACAGTAGACGTATATTACGACTGACAATCGGATTTTTTGAAAACACTGGGTAATTTTAAACATAAATCTGTAAAAATTCAGTGAGAGCTCATTCGATAATATATAGTCTGAAAACTCAAAAGCACAAGAATATCAGAAAAGAATGAACCTCTCTGCAAGCACTTTTGTGTTTATTGAATCAACGTCAATCAAAGTTTTTAAACACATTCAAAATATTTTCGTTAAAATTTAAACTACAGCATAAAAATATCATTTCCGTTTATTTTCAAAAATGTTCAAACTCTGAATTAGTAGAAGTAAAAAGATGGAGTACAAAAAGTCGTCATTAAACCCTCCTATATGAAGATTTCTATGCTCATTTTATCATGAATTCCAGAAGAGTTCCTGAATAAGTTCATGTCAACATTATATCAGAATAGGAGGACAGAGGCTGTTAGCGGCTCGGTCGATAACGTCAAATACTAACCGGAAATATTCAAATTAAACAGAAACTAGATGCAGTTTCGGGTCCAAAACCATTTTAGAATATACGTCAAACTTCAGCAAAACCAGCTTCCAATTGGGTTAGAATTCTCCAGAATAAAAATGCGAAATTATAAAAGTTTAATTTCAATTTTATTCTTGCGAATTCTCATTATCATTCATGGGAAACGCGTAAAAGTGCCCTAAAAAGTTTATGTGGACTTGAAAATATATCTTTCTGATGAATTTGAATATTTTAGGCTAGGAAGCTACGTTATCAACCGAGTAGCATTACTTTCCCTAAGTACGACTTAACCTCAAATTGAGAAAAGTATACGTAAATTATGATTCAAACGTTTTTTTTTTTTTTTTTTAATTTAGGCCTTGAAATGGTGATTTCGTTATCATAAGAAACTAAAAAAAAAAAAAATTTTCAGTGAAAATCCTGAAAAATAAAGTGAAATTTTATCAAAATAAATAGTTTGTTCTCAACTACCTTGAAAATAATTTGTTTCTGAAAAAGTCCTCATTTCATTTTGCATAATTTTTACTGGAATTTTTTTGATATTCTATGCGTTAATTGCACAATTAAAAATGAACAATAGCGGATTCAAAATGGTATCTTCTTCATGGAAATTTTGACCTTTCAATTATTATATTTCAATAAATGAAAAACGTTTAATTGAAATTAGTGTACGAAGGTTTTCGTTATTCCTGATTACTAATTTGTTATAATATGAAGATGAAAATTTCCATTTTGAAGATGTCACTTTAAAGACGCCATTTTGAAGTCACCAACGTGAATATTTGATCACGCATGGTCTCAGCTTTTAGCATATAACTAATTCAATTGCATTCAATTTCAAAGAAACGCACATTTTTTCGTTTTTTTTTTGTCATTCCGTACGCCATTTTGAAAATGTACATATAGATGTGGGAAAATGAATTACAGGTTCAGAAAGAGCATACAGAATATAGTTATTTTCATGAGAAGTATTTATGTAGATAATACACATCAGCAAAGTATACTATTTCAGAATGAAACTTGTTAAAGAGTACTTTTTGAACTCATCGTGTCTAAATTTTCACTTGTACTGATTGGTATATTATCCTTGTATATCGAATAGGTACAATGTTTCTAATCTGTTCAGTATACCTGGAATCAATGGGGGGTTCTAGTTTTCACAAGTTGCTAACCCAATTGTGATGTACTGTCTCTTGGTTCGGAATAGATGTTGTTGACATACGTAGTATGTCTTAATTGACGACTGTGTGACCAGTGCGAATGACGATGTTGAATGTGGTTAAACGCAGTAAATAAACGTTGTTTACTTAACGTACATGTAATGCAGAAAAACAAATCAAATGTGTCCTGTCCTTCTGTTTAGTATAGGTAGTAGGTCAAACTCTACAGCTCCAATCTTAGAAACTATGAGCTAGCTATATAGATAAGAAATGATAAAACTTTATAAAGATGATGTAACACTACGTTTGAACCTCGTTTATGTCCATCACGCCCTTAATTGGTGGGATTACACGAAATTCGCCAGCATTTTTCAATCGATGCACTTTGCATCTTCAGACCCCATTTCAGTCCGGCGCATGTATATCCATCTCCCAGCTCGCTGTCTCCGTTGCCCTTTGGTGTCTATTTTGTGTAGTCGGTTCACTTCGGCGCGTGCACGCGCGCGTGAAATGGGATTGAAAACTGATCGAGTTTGCGGCTCCCGAGGTCTGAGAGCAAGGGAAAACGGAAACACAGAGAAGCACAAGAGACAACAAGGATTTATCATTGGCTCTTGCTATACTAAATTCGTCAATTTCCCGCTTAAAACGCCTCGGCGAGTGGAGTCGAGCGTAACATTTTAAGATCGAAAGAATACAGGACCGCCTAAGCATAAATCATTCATTTTGTCCAATAACAAAAAAACTACAACTTTTTCCCGGGGACGTACGTCAAATTTGTTTAACGGCTCTTCTAGCGCTTCCTTCGCTGCTGCCTTATCTTTTGCTGAGGGCTGCTTTTTCCCCGTGGAAAGTACGTGTCATCCTTGATGTGATATACTGAAATGAAAACTTGGTTGATTCTGTTTCATTTTTGGAATATTTAAAGTTGTTGCTCTTCTCAAATTGTGTACGATGGCATCCAGGAACTTTATTCATTAACCATCAATTAACGACGAACTTGATGAAATCGTGTAGTTCGACGGTATATTTTTGTTTTCATCGCAAAATTCTGAATTTTAATATCAGATTTTCGAAATTAAAAATGGCGGATCTTATGAAGTTTCTTATGAAAACCTTTTGAATATCCCTGGTAGAAATGAAAACATTTCTTAGCCAATTCTTAGACAGTTCAGATATTTACCATGTTAAAGGCATAGGAGAAATGGATAGTGTAAGAAAAAAAATGGACAGATTTCTACTAGGGATTCTAGGCGCCGTATTGGATTCGCAATCTTCCCGTTAAAAAATCTGAAAAAATAGAGATTCTGATTCAACGTTCCCGAAAACTTAATAATCCATTTTGGATCCGACATTTTGAATGTTGAAAATTTTATAGTAGATTGAGATTCAGTGTTCCCAAAAATGTACGGTTAATACCGTCGATAGCTGAAGAAACTATGAGGGTTTCTTGAGATTTTAACGTCAAACTCTTTTTGTTTTAAATTCGTAACAGTTACGTAACTATTTCATGAAATCTGGCTTGTTACGTAAATGTTACAAAGTTGTAAAATAATTGTTTCATAAATTTTACAAAATTGTCACAATATAGTACTTACTGTACTTGCTATATAGAATTTTAACCGATAAATAAAAACGGAAGTTGATGTAAACTTGACTAAGGTCAAACTCTCCCGTAATGAAACCGTTTGAAACTTTGACAAACAGGTCACGAAATGTTGAGAAGGACAAAAAAAAAAGAAAAAGAACGTTCAACTTTCATAAGCTTCTTCGGAAATAACTTCTGCGTCGTGTTCCTCCAGCTGGACGACAGCTGCTAATCAATGATGTATCGCGGCGAGTACAACTTCACGTGCGGTTTTCTCAACTTCAATTTCACTTAAACATCACCCGTCCCTATATATCATTTCTTCACCCGTTCGCCGTTTCGACTCCACGGCACTCTCCGGGGAGACGTTCAGCTGGTTTGTGACGGATATCCGACGCTATACATACATGAGGTCACGCCCGGGAACTTCTTCCAAACGCTCGAAACATGGATTTATGTGAGTTACCCAGGCAACTTTCGCCGTTGTCCTTAAGTTTCTCATCTGTTTCTTGGGATTTCCTTATCCATATACACATATATAATATATATATATATGTTGGAGAATAAGAACTTTCATTATGTGGGTCACTCGAACAAAAGAATAGAATTTCTACATTTCACGGTGAAATAATTTTCCTTAAAAACTTGGTCATATGAATTAAATGCCGCAAAAAGATGCGACAATGGAAGTCATTATTTATAAGTCGATATATTATAAAATCATAAAATGAGGGGTTTTGATAATCGTCTCTACTTAAAATAGGTCAGCGAATGAAATTGCATTTTTCCTAACTGGGGCGAAAAATGTCATTTTGCATCAAATTATAAGCTCATATCATTTGTTCGTGATTGTACCACAGTCAACCACAAAGTAACAGTTATGTAACATCAATGTAACATTTATGTAAGAAATAACCATAATATATTTGTTGTATAATTTTTAGGTGTTGTTTCGTGTAATGTGTAAGGCAGTAAAAATACTAATTTTATGTATACCACATCCTATCCCGGGGATGAGGCGCCCTTGGTGCAAAATACACTTCCCAACAATAAGCACAGCAATTTTAAAAGTTATGTAACAATTAGTTAACAACTATGAAACAGTAACGTAACTTGTAACTTTTGTGGAAATGTGACCTATAGCTTTTACTTTTGTTGCCGGATACAAGAAAGAACCACAAATTTACGGTTATTTTATCGTTTAATTGTGTTTCGTGCATGGATCACTGATGAATGAAACAATGACACTGATCTCAACGTTTACCCTTGTGTCAGACCTTACAATTGATGGAGTGTATTATAGTGCATAGATCAATGAAAAATTTTTTTCCGTTTCAATAAAGACATATTTTTTATCAGAGTAGGCGCAAAATGCGATTTTGCGCACGATGAGAAAGTTATAAATTGAAATAATATAAAAATATCACAAAAATGAACTATTCAATATAATTTAATTAAAGACAGCCTATATTGTTATCCTGCTTGACTCCAAACCCCTGGGAAGAGGATCCACACTAGGATCGAAACGTTGAGTGAGAAAGATCCCAGAATAGATCTATACAATTGTAACGAACCGTATGGGCCTGAGAATATAAATGTCTAATTAATTTATAAATTGAAGTTTTAAACGCATTAAGAAAAGTTTGCTTCTGAGCTTATAATGTGACCGCAAAATGAACTTTTTCGCCCCCGTTACGAAAAGTGACATTTTGCGCCCTGGTTACGAAAAATGCCACTTCACTCGCTGACATATTTTAAGTGGAGACGTATATCAAAACCTATCATTTTATGATTTTATCGAACGTCTTCGCGTCAAATATTGTACGTCACACGATCGAGACTTTATATGCATCGCGTATATACATACATGCGCGTATGTTTGAGAACATCACTCAAGCGCAGGCGACACGTCGTAAATCATTAAAGGTGATGGCGACGAGTCGAAAATTTGCAAAACATCAACGTCTTCATCTCGATGGCTGAACGAAGGCAGGGAATGGCCGTCGTCGCTACGCGGCTAATGGAAATTCGTACTGCGGCAAATTGCGAATTCGCGAGCAGCTGATGCGGGGTTTGGGGAAAATTATTAGATTCGAGATAGAGAAATTTGTCGTTTTTTGCCGACAGGGCCAACGAACGAATGCCGCCGCGTGAGCCGATTTACTTTTGTGTGTGTGTGTGCGCGCACTAGGCTCTTTTTTCGATCCTTCCACCCGTTTGTTACTTTTTGCGGGTGCTTTATCGTGTCCGCTCCCATATCGCCGTTTCCCCGACATGGCTCCGGGTAATCCGCGTTTGTTTCCGTGTTCGTCCGCTCAATCATATTACTGAACGACGCTTTTTGTCCTCGACATGTCGATGATACTGACGCAAGAATGAAGAAGCGCAAACTTCGTTAATACACGAAGATAAAAGTTAATATTTTTTCCTTTGTGCACAAAGAAGACATATATATATATATATCGATTGAATGGAGGATTATGTGTTTTAACAAATATCGATATATATATCGATCCTAGTAGAAAATAAGACCAGTTTATAGCCATGTTTTCTGGATTCCATTACTGTTAACATAGAGGCCAAAAAATTGGGCAGAAACTGGTGTCATTATCTATAGTATAGGTATAAATACACTTATAATATATTTTATACACATGCGCGTGTGTTTGTGTGTGTGAGTGCGTGTATAGAAACCACACATATGTATAGTGGTAAAAATGACGAAACTGCGCGATAAATAATGATTCGTGAATATATAACACACCGAACGTTATTGTATAACGTCGCTGACAGTACCCCCTGTGACCGGTAGATGGCGAGCAAACCCAAAAGTAAAGTTGCACCCAACAAATTATAATTATTGGTCAACAATATTCTTAATGAAGATTTCGTTCGTTAGAACAAATGTCCTGAAATGAAAATACCATTAACAAATCTTGTAATTTTTTAAATGTATTTAGATACAAACAGGAAACAGAAGAAATTAACCAAAAATTAATTATTTTTTAAACTTTATTTTATTATCGACACGTAAGTTTTCAACGGACTAATGGAATTAACGATTTCATAAAAAATAATGCGAACACAATGACAATATATAGTACATTTCGTTACATGCGATTTTCCTAATAGTATGCGCGGGAATACTGTGTTTAGTGCGGGAAATGCTATTTCCCGCATACGTGTAATAAATATAACATTTCCCGCATACTATTAGGAAAAATGTCGATCGTTACACGTGCGGGCTTCTCCCACACTCGATTGATTGAACTGCCACGAGGAAATCGCACTTCCCGCACTTGTAACGAAATGTACTAATCCCGCACGATATACATAGTTGCGGGAAATATGATTTTTCTGTCTACTATTAAAATAATCATTTTTTTTTTTTTTTTTTTTTTTTGAGATAATTGAATAACGTAATATTTATTATGACACGAGAAATTTGAAAATTGCAACAAATAAAAAAAAAAAAAAAAAAAAAAAAAATAAGAAGAAAATGTTAAACATTACGCTATTAAAAAAAATATTGACTTTCAAAAATGTTTATTCGAAGCGGTAAATATAAATAAAATGTGCTAATAAAGTAGTTTTGGAAACCATTTAAAAATATTGATTTATTCATGCATAAATTATATTACATTGTTGTAGCTGAAATTTACATAAATTAACGGATGTTTAGGTATAATTACAATGAAATGTACTTTAGAGGCTACATTTCAATTCAAAGGAATAATTGGTGATAGTGATTATAGAATGTCATTTTACCATTTACGTAACTAAGTAACAATTTTGACTTAATTAGGTACTAATGTTAATGACATTGTTGTTAATTAAAATAATACAAGAATGTATAATTGTTATATAAAATTTTGTCATTTGTCAATATTCAATTTGTTGTTTTAAATATTTAGAAAATACAAAGTTTTATTTCCAATTACTTTATCACCCATTGCGCTAATGAATTGACATCGTAAAGAGAAAAAGTTACAGAGCGATTTAAGGAAAAACCTGATTCGAATTGTAGGACACATTTACTTCCCGCCACGCTTGACGGTTGACTTTTTCACTTAACATATAACCAGAAAAAGCGGAATAAAAAGCCGTTCATTGTTCAAAGCGTTTGAACAGGTGCAACTGCGCGGTTGTTTTAAAAAGATGATATTATTAAAAGATGAAAAGAAGAAATAGGGGAAAGCAAGAGTAAATATTTTCCTTTTTTCCAGATTTTTCTTTATTTATTCATTATTTTTTTTTTAACGTTATTAAAATTCGACGTTTTTTTTTGTCATTAGAAATAATTTCATTTAAATAATTTTCACCCTTCAATATTTAAAAAATGTATACAATGTTGATATTGATACATATAAAACCTATTCACATTGTTATTATTATTGTTACTTATTTAATTGTTTCTTCCATTTTTTACTGACGATATATTATTTCAATAATACTAACAATTATAATTAATAATATTAACGTCAACGCGATGTAATCCCAACATCTATTTATTAAAAATTTAATCGTTTAGTTAATAATGAAATATATTAAATAATAATCCGATAATTGTTTAAGAATAGTCGATAAATGAAGCAACCGAAAGCTTAAATTTAATTTTAATCACGTTTGTCGCCAGATACAATAGCAGTACTTGACACTATATATATATATAGTATAATGTATAGTACAGCAAGAAACACGTATTGATGTTTAGATAGATTATGCGCATTACACACGCAGAGTCGGTCAATTTTACATCAGAGTCCTCCAAACTGTGTACATTCTGTAGCAAAATTACTTTTCAAAGTACGTGATTTAACCATTGAAACGTTCCGTGCATGTTTGCGGTACACCAACGACCTTCCAATTTCGATGAACTTAAAGTGGCATTGCGACGGTATTTTGATATTAGCTATATATATATGGAAGCATGTATTGGAAATTATTCGAGATTGTTGAAACTTACTTTTGCCTTTGTTGCGTGGGATTTTAATTATGAAAACAGACGAAGCAGCAAGATATACCGATTGCTCGACTTTGATAAGTGAAAACACTTTCGATTAATTCGGAATTTGTGGTAAGTTCTCATCGTCACAAGAGATCGAAATACGAGCCTTATTATAATAATATAATGTACAAATTTGAATTAATATATGCGAACTTTCTCATCTCTCTTTAAATTGACATATATGATAAGTAGGTCTGATCGAATTAATGGTGTTTTTTATTGGTTCGTTATTATACATTTCACGGTGTTGTTTTGAAGGTATTACTCTTAGCCTCTTAGTACATTTATGTATGTATAAAAATTATTATATAAAAATAGGATTTTCGATAAATTCCGTCTCCACACGGGAAAAGAATTTGTGTAATTCATATGATATCGCAGTGCATTGTTAAAAACCAGGATCATGATATAGGTAGAAAAGATGTTTAATCATAATTACGCTTTGATCAAATTTATAGAAATTTATCGTTTAAAAAACGAAAATTACAAAAATAATAAATGATCTATAATATTCCCTAATACAATAAAAAGAATACATATAATTGATTTAAAATTATACAAAAAATTATACAAAAAAAAAAAAATATATATATATATATATACTTTCGTTTCGATTGGTTTCATTTATTTTGTTTCATCGTCGTAATGCAGAATAACAAAATAATACATTATGGATTGAAAGTAAGAAATAAAGGAGATAAAGTTACATCAATGAAAAGATTGCACAGATCGCCACCTGTCTCGGGTATCGGATTCGTTTGTATACACGAAATAAATGTACATGTCATATGGAATCTGGCATAAGAAAATAACAGAATAATGTAGGCATTTATAATTTACAAAATCAGAACATCAATTACGAATCCCCAACAATTAGACGATTAGAAACAAATACTTAAATTTAAATCGTAAATTCTCAAAAATCGCCTTTTACACCAATAAGAGATTAGTAAATTAAGAGTTTTTCGAATAGGACGTTTTACATTTTTGAAAGGCAGACTCTGTACAACTTCACCAAACGAATTTTGTAAAAGTAAACATTCATGAAATAATTAATAATTAAATTTATTTAATAATTATCTTTATTCAGTCGATTTATTTCATGATAATTAATAAAACTGAATAAAAATTTTTTCAGTGGAGGTACACTCACTTCCGTATCAGGAAAAATGTGTCATGAGAGGTTCAAATTTCTTGAATACAAAATAAAAACAATTAATAACTCATATGATTGTTGGTATATATCATTTTTTCTCATGAAGAATTAAATCTTTTCTCTCTTAAACGATTTTTTTTTTTACAATAGTATTACAAACTTTTAATAGTACACGTGAAATGTGCAACATTTTATAAACTCGTATGCGTAGGATTATTAGTATTTCTCACATGTTATGGAACTAAATTGGAGCCAAATTTCTGGCACCAACAACAGCATGGAAAATGTATAGTTTTCCGCATACTATGATGAAAAGTATAATTAAGAATTTTTTCTTATTGTTATGTAATATTTAAGAAACAAAAAATCTCGGAAAGTTTTTCTACAATTTTTTTTCTAAAATTTAAATTCCTAAGTGAACTTATAATTCTACATATATGTTTTTATAGTAAATATAATGCATATCTCATAAAAACATGTTTATGATGATTCTGTGCAAATGAATTCTTAAATTCGATTTAAACACCCGTTAGAATAAAAATTCAGGTATTCTGATTATCAGATTTTACAGTTGGATATGCTCGTGACCAATTACGTGCTTTGTCGAGTAGCACCGATACAATTACACCACCTATTAATGGTAAATAAAGCAGCAACAAAAACATTTTATACAATTATGTAATTTAAATGCATTCATTTTCAAAAATTAAAATTTTACTTAGATATTTTGTGAAAATCAAGTTTACATTTTTTTTTCGTAATCAGCGACCCCGAAAACCCCCGAGTACCCAATTTCAGCTCAATCAAGTAACTTTTTACATTTTGGTCGGCCATCTTGAATCTGCCATTTTGAATTTTGAAAATCTAACATCAGATTCGTAACCAGCACCCCGAAAACCCCCGAGTTACAAATTTCAGCTGTTTTCCGTCTAAAGAAAAATGTATGCTTCAAAGGGTTAATGAACTGTAATGTGCCATAAACAAAGTATCACAATTAGCACTGGACGTCCATGATTCTTTTAATTTTTATAAAAAACGTCAAATGGACGTCAAATGGACATACTGAAAGTCCGGTCTGGACCAACGAATAGGTCTAAAAAATCGACTGGTTTAATAATGACCCCAGCAAGCACAATTCTGACTATTATATGTAACAAAATTCTAACATTTACGTAACAAGTGATAATTAAATGTAAATGTCATGCGGTAATATTTATCGTCAATATTTTCAGGGATTCCTGTCTCTCAAACAAAATATTGATAAAGCCGAGTAAAAACTGACATTCCATCAATTGTCATCTCCAATTGCCTGATCAGATCAAATATTTACTTTGAGCCATCTTCTTTTTTTTTTTTATAAATATTCTTGTTCATTTCTCTATTTGATAGATGTACTAAGATTACAGATCGTTACTAGCCGAAATGGGTATGAATCGTTTAAAAAAGGGGAAAAAAGAACGTACGAACCAGTAAAAAACACAATTATATAATCGGCAAGAAAGTCGGGCGCGACTGTTTTTTTTTTTTACCAACTGAACCGAGAGATGCCGAAAAGTTAAGGGCGATGTTAAATCGGAAGTACAAAGTAAGCTCGACCGTCGCAGCGCCCAGAACCACTAATGTGCTCGCTCGCAGCGCGGACGGAAACTTCGAGGTGACCTTGGCTACGAAGGCCACCATCTACCACCAAGGCTTGGTCGAGTGGAAGCCGCCGGCGATTTACAAGTCCTCCTGCGAAATCGACGTGGAGTACTTCCCCTTTGACGAGCAGACGTGCGTCCTCAAGTTCGGTTCGTGGACCTACGACGGCTTTAAGGTAAAAGGCAGCATGCTAGTTCATTAAGTTTCGAGCTCTAAGCCGTTAGCGGCACCTGCGGCAGCAGCAGCACGGCTTCAGCGGCTAAATCGACGCCGATTGTCACCAGGGAAACGATACAGGCTCGAGGAATGACCGTGAGAACCTGGATCGTTCGGGCAGTCGGCGTCGAAAATCCGCGCCGCGTCCTCCTCTTTAAAGATCCCTGATCTTCTTTTTTTTTGTCGACACTTGGCTGAATGTAACATTTAGAAAATCCCGCACACACGGATTGACACTGATCTTTCGCGGGGATTTCGAAAAGTCGAAACCTGAAACTGACAAAAACTAACGTAGCGCCGTCTCCGCGAGGTGGCGTCTCCCTTTTCACGCCAATGGTGTTGATCTCCAACCCTCCGAATGTGCACTGACACAATAGGGAAGTGAGTAAACGTTACTGCAGCCCGATTTCGTCCACTTGGTACCGATCGATCCGGACTGAACGGAAGTGTATATACGCGTATATATAGAAATGAATGAATTGACGAAGGGGTTTTAAAACGTGCAGTAACGTTCGCTGGACTTTCGTGGCACATCCCGAGCCCCCGGTTTCAGGGAACGAGCGAGCAGGCAAAAGGGGCAAGGTAGAGAAACAGAGATATCACGGTGGGTTGTTTCTTTCTCGGTGTTCGCAGCGCCGACGGCAACTACGAAGTCACGCTGATGACCAAGGCAACCGTCTACTATTCGGGACTCGTCATCTGGCAGCCACCGGCGGTTTATAAGTCCTCCTGCTCCATCGACGTTGAGTTTTTTCCATACGACGTTCAGACCTGTGTTTTGAAGTTAGGCTCCTGGACGTACGATGGTTTCAAGGTGCCGGAAAGCCTGTGCAAGCTCTTGTACAAAACGATATTTCCGTGAATCCGTGTTTTCGATTGCTGGCCTTGACGCTCTTTACGTATATGCTCGGACCAACGGTAGCATCGAATCGAGTAAATTCTAATTGAATGTTCATGGAACGAAATGCTTATCGCGAATGGTCAGCCTTAGAGGCCATTCCTGAGATTTGCCTTACAAGTAGATGTATTACACTTGGCACTTTACCAGTGATGCCAATTCAATGTTTAGCTGTGAAAGTTCGAACGTCGCCGTTAGAGTTGATAGAATTATTATATCTTTCACTTTTTATTTTTTCCTTATGTTGGAATATTTTTTACACGCAATTTTTGTTTGTTTGGTTTATAGACAATCTTATCCCATTTATTACATAGTGAAAACCTCAAGTTACCATCCAAGTTGGTCATAAGTGTCATGAATCGATGAATCGTTAGATTGTTCATTTATCGGGTCACTGATTAAGAATTTATAATTATTCTTTTTTTGTTGGGGGTATTTCAAGAAATAGTCCAAGTACTATCCCTAGTAGAAAACGACACCAGTTTCTGCCCAATTTTTCTGGCCTCTATGTTAAAAGTACTGGAGTCCAGAACAAAATGGCAATATAGGTTCTATGATACAAATGATGTATACGTTCAACATTCGTAAATATTGGTATTATTATTATTATCCGATCAACTGCAGGTAAAGAGTAGTTGGACAGAATGAGTACAAAATTAACTCTTTAAGTCCTATGCGTCGGTTTTTGAGATCATTATTTCATGACTCAATCAATATGCTGCTATATGTAAGAAATGTACATGAAAAATATGTGAGAGATTCGTCTAAATATTAGGAACCTGAGATGTTCCAAACTTTGAGGTTCAATAAGCAATATTAAAATTGTAGGACAAATTTTTAGTATTTAACCAAACGTACAGTATACATCTCCGAATTAAATAAGTAATGAATTAGAAGTAAAGATCTCTTAGTTGAAATTCCATTCATTGAAACAAAAACAAAACAAAAAAATTACAATCCTGAGAAAAAACAAATACGAAACAAAACAAAAACAAGACAAAACCGAAACGATACAAAACAAAAACCAAACTGACCAAGATAAAACAGAAACGAAACAGAAACAAAACAAAACCGATATAAATAAAAACGAAACTAAACAAAATAAAAACCAAACTGAACAAGGCAAAACAGAAACGAAACTGAAACAACGAAACGTACAATTTTTGTCTGTTCTTACTGAAAAACGTTCACAAACACATTGTTTTGAGTGACATAAAGGATCAACTAAAAAAGCTGCAGTTATAAATTTCCAAATTTACATATATGGATAAATAAATTTCCGATCATTTTAATACTTCAAAACTTACATTCGTTGCGTGATTATTATTATTTATTTTTTGTTTTATAAAAATTTTGTTTATTATAACAATGTCAAATTTTATTTCTCTAATCGAGATTGCAATGAACAATAACATTATGTACATATACCATATATATACATTATATGATTTGCCATTAAACAATTCATGGCTGTCCAGTTAGATGCGCCACTGTGAAAAATTGCATGTTTATATTTTTAGTCCTGATCTAATTTGGCGTTCATATTCCAGTATTTTGATCTATTCTCGTACAAAGTGATTAATTTTTTTTTTTTTTTTTTGTTTTTTAATCATATTTTAGAAAAATGAATTCATCAATCACAAAAATGGAAGACCAATTCATATCTCGTAATAAAATCAATCTTAAAAAAGTCATTTTTAATTCAATGTTTTCGTTTTTAAATTCATAATCAGTAAGGCCAGTAAACAGTTATATATAATTCTGCGGGGAAACAATATAAATTTGACAATAAAACTTGTTCCAACACAGCACTTCCGACCAACTATTCTAGTCAGAACTCAATACATATATCACTTGGAAATGATTCGTCAATATTGACCAATCCTGTTTTTTCCCCGTTATTTTTTAACTTTCTGTACTTTTACTAAATTTACTCGATTCAACGACACTGTTTTTCCGGGCTTAGGAATGTCTCTTGTAATGACTGATGATCGCACTTATACGTACCTTCTTTATATCGCGGTGCCTGCGATGCGCTGTTAACGCAACGTATTATGATTATGTATACATGATAAATCTATCTATATATATATATACATATTATATTCGTATATAATGCATTTCTGTCGGACTTGTGTTATGACAATGGCAGTGTTTTTCATTGGCGTTCGTCGTTCGTGCATCGTTCCTTTATTTTACGGCTGTTAAAGAAATGAGACTGATAGATAGATACATAGATAGACATTAATGAAAAAGCATGGGGAAGAGAGAAACGCGATTTACCACGAGACAACAACAAACAAAAAAAAAAAAAAAGTAAAAGAGAGAATGAATTAACGTCTCTTTTAAACCAAATTCGTTTCTGTGTCTGTAGTGTTACTGAAATATTTAAATGTTAGATGACGGAAGCATGATTTGATAAAGTACCGTTTGGATCAATTGCCACTTTTTTCCGTTCCTATCATTATTTCATTATATACATATAGATATATATATTTATACTGTTTTACTTAATGTCTTTTTTCCAGCATCCGAAACGTTTTCACGAATTGCGTTATAAACATCGTGCACGCCGAAAGAATAACCGGCAATCCGAAATCGATTGTTCCGAAATAGACTCCGGATTTGCTCGAATTTTATTATATACGGTCGCTCGATCCTTTTACTATACTGGGAGTTCGGCACGAACAAAAAAAGAATAGTGATACTTGAGAGACGCAAGAATATATCGTGTTTCTCTCTTTCTCTGCCAAATGCGTGCAACATTATACGGGCTTTTCATAAACTTTCGTCACCCGGTAAAATTAAGTGCATTTATGAAAAAAAAAAGTTTTATTGCGAACTATCTCGAAAATTTGATCACTTACTTTGCATCGTAGGATTCACTTCAGAAATATGGTCAGACATATAAAGACAATAACGTTCATGTCGAATTTGAAGTGCCACATTATAGCTGACGACATTCTCACAGTATCTTCTACGTCGAAATTCTTTGTTTTTATACATATACATATAGTGATTTATTCGTAGATTAGCGTATAGAGATTCGCAGTTTGTGTTTTTGCTTATTGTGAAAATAATTAATTTTCTAGTTACTTTAACATTTCGACGCGGTTTACGAAGGGCGTCGGATATGATTCGCGATGTGCTAATCCTCGTTGATGGCGATGCGCATATAATGCCACTTTTTCACAATTTCAATACGAATCTCGGTCGGTAAATATATAATAAAGCAATTCTTTTCATCAGTTTACCTTAATAATGATGAATTTCGTTCGTTAATGACGAGTTAATAACGAGAATACATATACGGAAAGGAAAATGTTATATTGACTTTCGGCAACAAAAATGTATGAAAACATTATCGTCGAATAACATTTTCAAAATATGTTGTATACGTTGCTGCACATTCCACTGCAATGTACGTGTTTTCGGTGTAAATTTATAGTATAGTTGCACTTTAAATTCTACAAAAGGAGGTCAAACCATATATACTTTTCTGCATATTTAGAATGTCTTTCGTACTATTTTATGTCGTTTTGTATGAGTAAAAGGTTTTCGGAATTCAAGTACAATTCAGTAATATTTTTTCAGATGATTGCTTTTCAAATGATGAAATTTGAAAATTCGTGAAGACGAATATGGGATCCTTTCCTCAGTTTCTTAGATGTAGGAGAATGACGTTTTAAAATGTTTCAAAATGTTCAATATATATATTCCCTTTGACTAAAGACGAGATTTTAAAGTTTCATTTTATTTTTTCTTTTTGTATTGTTTCAAGTGAAACGTTGCATTCCCTGCATATTGATTAACGATTGGAATACAAAAGCGTTCTTTATAGTATACGCTTTTGGTCTGCTCGTTTTAATTTCGGCGTCGAAATTCAACGTTCGCCGCTGAGAAGTTCATTGCAGAAACTAATAAACCCAGAAAAATTGCTCATTTCTATTCACTTCATTACTTTTGCTGATGGATTTATTTTAATGATTCAATTGATTATTATTTAACCCATTAAGTCCAAAATACGATCATTTCGTCAATTTTTTAAAGTTTGTTTAAAAATATTACCAAACAATTTAAAACAAAAATTCTGAACTGTTCAAATTTTTCATTTCGGGCGACATTTTGGAGACTGTCATATTGAATTTTTTATTTCATTATTAGGACATATTTAAAATTTAGAATTCGCGAAACTTTATAAGAATATGAAATTTTATATTGGATATTCTGTCGGCCATTTTTTTTTTTTTTATAGAGATAATATGAAAAAAAAGACATTGGATGAAAATTCAATGAAAATTGACGACATTTAGGACTTAATATAATTTAATTTATTTTATTACTTTAATTTGTTATTTATTTTTATTTTTTTATGTTCATTAACTAATTAATCCTAATAGATGCCCCTGAAGAGGACCTCTATGAAGGTCGAAACGTTGGGCTGGTAATGTCCCATTTAGTGGACTAAATGTAACTTGAACAGTATAGGTAGGCCATTTAATAAAATCTGATGTTACTTACTATTTATGTATAGACGACCGGAAATTTTGAAAAAAATGTTTTGTATATTCTTTTTTTCTTTTGAAAATTTAAAATGTTTAGAATTAATGTATCAATTATTTTGATTGCATATCGATAATGGATATTACTGATTTAACTGCAATTTGAAAAGTAATGGGGACTTCTCAGGGAAAAAAGAAAAATTTGTCAATGTTAAATATTCCTTTTAGAAGAAACAGAAACTTCACTTTTTGTAAAAGACTTGCTCAATTTTTCCCTTTAAAAAAATATAAAAAGAGTTATTCCACATTTGAAAAGAGCAGTACATCGGATGTAAATATCGAATTAAACAACCAAATATATAACGCACGTTTGACCATTTAGATCGAAGCTTAACTGAGATGTGTTTTTAACATTAAAAATTCCAATATAGCTTTCTTTTCAATCGAATACATCTATATTTGATGTTTTTTCCCCTTCACTGTTTGTTATACGAATGCATATCACGGAGTTACACTCGTCGTTGACACAATTTATCTGTCCGTGTTGATTGGTTGTTCACCAATTTTTACTGCATTTCACCTATCTGGCGTAGAGTACCTGAATGTTAAATCCGAAACTTTGCGATGTTCAATAAATAGTTATATATATATATATATATACATAGTTTCTAATATATGTTCCCCTTTAGCAAGGTATTAAAAATGTATTGATTTTAGTGCACTATATAAATGTTTCTTCCACTTTCAGATTTAAGCTACAATCTTATTGGTTAGATATTGGAAATGTATTTAAACTTTAATTAAAAAAATAATATATTTAAAAAATTCCTAATGAATTGTAAGTGTATATACGTACTTAATGATGTACCGAATATTACAGACAGAATATCAAAAAAAAAAAAAAAAAAAACAATAGACAAAGCATAACGGATTCTTCAATAAATGACAACATCTCATTTTCATTTAATGAATTTTACTAATTTCGCTTAATCATTCAATACAATCATCAAATAAACAGAAATATTTCAAACACAAAGTATATACAATTAATTTATTCTTCTTGTTCTTTGAAATTTGATTAAAATTTTGTTATTTGATTTTTCACATTGTCACATGTGACAATCGACGGACTTTTGACATTTTTTGACGTCTGGAGTTGCATAACCTAAACATGCAGAAAAGTTATAACCGAAAAGAATGAGAATCTTTGAAACGTTAACAAATGTACTTTGTATATTCTACGGTTTAAATGGCAGAATATCGGAATTCTGGTTCGTGCGGACCAACGTACGACGGATGTAAATTCGTTTCGAGACGTATCGATTTTTCATACTCGCGACGTTAGGATAATAAAATACATCAAATTCTGAAAATAGCACCCCCCTTCCCTCCCCCTTACAAAAAGTATACATACATGTATACCCACACAACACAATCCGTCACGGGATGATCTGAGGAGCTCCCGAGAAGCTCAAAAAAAGTACATTTGGACGTCCTCAGAAGCTCCTCAGGTAATCACGGGATGGATTGTGTTGTGTGGGTATACGAATCAATTTTCGTTATACTCTCTCGGGGTTCCGAAGCTAAAAAAACGACGTTGCATGTGGGAAAGGTATAAAATTTCACGCGAATCACGCTTCAGTATTGTCTCAGCTACATTTCACTTTAAAGTTGTATTACACAGTTTGATTCAGTGTGATTAAGCGTAATTTTGAAATTATTGAAATGATCTATTGACGATCGATAAGTTTTCAGTACATTTTTTTTTTTTTTTTTTTTTTTTTTTTTTTTTTTTTTTTTTTTTTTTTTTTTTTTTTTTTTTTTTTTTTTTATATTATATATTATATAGGATTTTTGGATGAATTGCACATCGTATGTCGGTCGCGTTTATTATGTTTCTTACATATATGAATGCACGTCTGCAAAAATGTCTATAATTCTGTCTTGAGATCGTCTATTATTTTTTGTCGATTCTGACATTTCAACATTTCTATATATCAGTTCGTATATTTTACTGGTACTGTTTACATGTTTTAGTCTGTTTCCTCATACTGTATAACAATTTCATTTAGTTCTGTATGCGTAATATAATAATATAAATCGTTTTTCATTTTTTGTAAATATCACGAGTGTTTAAGAAAATATATAAAACTGATTTTCTCTCGTTACTCAGCGAGCATACATACCTGTCGCTACACAGATGCGTCCGGGACGAAAAGAACGCAAGTCCAAACGCAACTCTTTGAAACTATAGCCCAAACAAATATGGCTGGATCATGTGTTCAAGGGATTGGACACTTTTCGAGTTTCATTGTTTAAGTATATCCCTTTGCCAGACGAAACAAAAGGTTGAAAATGGATAAAAGATCCATCAATGGCTATTAAAAAAAAAAAAAAGAAAAAAAAAAGAATTGTTTACATAATCTCTCCGAACATGGTATTCCCTTCGAAGAGTACATATCAAATATTCATGCGGAAACAGCCGAAGGAAGTGTATTATTTTTAAATTATTCCATTAGCGCGGCTGCAGCCACGTTGGCCATGCAGGGGTGCGTTTAGAAGCGAGTTTGGAAAACTTTTCACAGATGGCATACACACTTTATATGTATGCGATCGCGTATATATGTATTTGCAATAAATTTTCAAATTTGAATCAAATTTTATAATTGACCAAGATTTTTTTTTTTTTTTTTAGTACTCTTTATTTTAACATTAATACTGCTCTTCTGTATTCACGAACGCCCGTTAATATCTGGCACACGTGCGTTATTAGCCAGCAGTCACTCTGACTGCATATAGTGCATAAATATAACGCTTCTTCATGCAGTTGTCGCGCGAATTTCCTCTGTCGTGTCCGTATGCGATAAATCTTCATTGCGACCGGGAGCATGACTGTCCGATGAAAAACGTAGGAAACACGCAGGATACCCTATATATACATGTGCCGGCACAGATTCGAGTTCCTCTGTTCTAATCTAACATAAAAGACTATATTTTACAGATAAATCTGAGTAATGTGCTTGTAGGATTTTATCTCCTTCTCATTGAAAACAAGCCCGAATAAAAATGTTCGCCTGTATATATATAACGCCAAAACGTTATATGCTGTACAGTAGGGAAATGCATCTTTTTACGCCCTCGCTGACATTTCCAGTTGGCTGAGTCGTAAAAAATAAATTGGAGCGACACTCGTTTCTAAAATTCTTTTCTTTAACTTGGTTTAAAAAAAAAAAACCTTTCTTATTACTCACGATTTCTTATCAGAAAATGAATTTTTTGTAAGTGACATTAAAAGTTGTTACGGCAAAAGAATCAATATTTGTGTTAGTCATTTATAAAATTGAAAATTCATGACGTCTGACGATAAGTGTAAAGCGAAGTGAATGAGGGGATTGACATCTGCGTCGGTAATAAATAACATATACCTACCCGGGAAAAAATGGATTCGGATATTATATATATATATAATATATATTATATTATATATTTATATCTGAACCATATATATTTCAGGTATGGTCATATATAACTGAGATATAACGATATATGACCAAATATATATATACACTTATATCAAGTCGAAATCCAGATATAATTAAATTTGATCAACTTTTCCCGGGTTATCATAAACATTGCGGTGGTTCGAATAATTAACTCGTTAGTGCCCAGTTTTCAATCACATATTGTACTAAAAAAAGTTTTGTTACATCCCAGTCAATCATCACAGAAGTTATGTCACAGTTATGTAACAGTTACATTAAAATATCTGCCTCAAAATTGTCACAATTACATAACAGTGATTGTGACGTAATTGCTATGTAACTTTCCCCATACTTTGACAATATTATGGGTTGTACAGTTTCTGAGGGAACGGTTTAGTAGGGTTTACTATATGTGGTTCACTGATGCGAAAGTGAAAATCATTAATCACTGATTTAAGCAGCTGATGCAGAACATTTAAATCATGTAAAAGTTTATATTGTTTAAAAATAAAGTGACGATGAAACTGTTATGTATGCTGAGGTAGATAGATAGAGAGGGAGAGAGAGGACGAAATGTGTATTTTACTGATTGATTTAGTGGACTGTATTTCACTGATTATTTCAGTGAAATTTAAATTTAACTTATGAATCAGTAACAGAAGTAGTTTACTGAGTCGATCAGCGATTATTCGCTGATTCTCAGTGGCACACTTGTCACTAATGAAATCAGCGACTGTTCCCTGACAATCAGCGGTTTTTCAGTGATTCATATTTAGAGAGTAAGGCTGTGAAAGATGTGCAATAAAATTTAATCATACTGTATATAATACATCATGTATGTATTGAATGTAGAGTTAATGTGAAGCACCAAATATACATAAAGGACATTCCATTCTAAGACGACCATCTTGTTTAAAAAAAAAAAAAATTTCTTACATGTACTCGAAGCGCTTGCTTCATATATTGATTTGCTTTCATTTCAAAGGTACCCATCGTTTATTATTATTTTTACGTAGAAGAAATTATGTTAAAAAATATTATGCGACATGGATTTTGTAATGCTCCTGAAGTTCGGATCGTTCAAGTTGAACGGAAATTTGAAAAAACAAATGATTTTTTTTTTTTTTTAATTACGATGAATTTCGAATTTTCGATCAGACAATATACTGAATTATTAAAATATAAATATTTACCTTTGAATGATTACCTTTCAAACGAAAAAAAAAAAAATAAAACAAAATGTGCTCTAAAAGTCTCTTCAAGCACATATAAGAAAATTACAAATTTTGTCAATAAAGTGGCATGGAATGTACTCTATATCCATAATATGCAGGTCTTCTGACATTAATGAATAATATATTGACTTTAAAACATCTTTACCAATAAATTATTCAGAATTAATGAACTTTTATTTATTTTACGAACAATCAAGTGTAAAACGGAAGAAATGTGCAAATAGTGAAATCATCCTGCATGTCCTCATATAACAACTTAAGCAAGAAATATTTTTGATACATCGTTAACAATAAACATTTAAAACGTTAACATTATTTTTAAAACGTCAACTTTTGAATCAACGTCGGTATATGAAAGTGACTGTTCTTATGAACACTCAGCTCAATTATAAATACGACAAGCGACACGGAATATCCACCTATTAAAATACTAATTAGAGGTTGCAACAGGTTCACTGTAAAACCGAAATTCTTTTCCTTCACTTCCCAAGTTGTATCGTTGCGATCTCCCGCCATTGTTCGCCGGAAAACATTGATCAAATCAGACTCGTCGATCCTTCGCAGCACCTGATCAAACTTCTCCGCAAATGGCGATCCTTTTTCCAAAGCGAAACTGCGCCGTCCGATCCAAAAATACGGCTTCATCAACTTCATCGTTCGTTTACCATCGATTCTTTTGTACATCTCGACTAGCATCGTGCCCATCGATTCAGGGATTAAGCAAGCGATGCGTTTGCCGTTGCGCAACATTTCGGGGCATTCCCAAATCTCGCCGTCAAAAGTTTTCGAGTTTTCTTTCACTTTGTGGAAAATTGGTGGAATGTCTTTGGGGAATGTCTGATTGGCGAAAGAGCTGGGGATCCATAAGGTGAGTCGTGACGCGACTAAATCGTCCATGGTGTCGAATGACATTTCTTCCCGTTCCAAACCGCTGCTAGTTATTGCTGCAAAAATGGAGGAAGAGAACATAAAAGCAACAGATAGCAAACTTCCGACCACGATTCTTACGGCAAATGTGTTTGCTATGTGCGGCACTGGTTGGCTGATCAGCATTCGGAAGGTGTGGAATATTGTCAGATGATGATCCTCCATGTTCAGCACGCACGTCGAAACGATCATGTCCACCGCGACGACCAGGATGAACAGAACCACGAAATAGTAATACTTGGACGACTTTGTTTTAACTGATGGTAAAATTGGTACCAGAGCCGTCACTCTATCAAGATCCACGACGTCTCGAAATTCATGAAACTTTTGTTCGATGCCTATAGACCTAATGGTTTTGAATGCGAGCAAGTTTATTTCGTTCTTGTCGTCATCCAGCATCTTCTTCGCCACGTCGGTGTTCCAGGCGTGCTTCTTCCGGTAACTTTCGTATTCGGACAGGGGCGGCACGTAGGTCGTTAAAAAGTTGAGCGATTCCGATAGAATGTTCATAGTGCTGACATCTTTGCCATACATGCTCGTAGGATGTCCAGTGGAATTGTAATTGAATATGACCCCAGGACGAAACTCGACCAGTGCGACCTTTAAGGAATATCGTTTCATGTCTGCCAACTTGTCCGGAAAGAATTCTACCCCAGAGACGTAACGTTTGCGGCTGAGGGTGTTCGAGAATGGATTGAAGTGGCTGATCAACGGAGCACCTTGGGACAATTCTAAAACGGTCAGGTCCAGGACCTTCTTCGTCCAGGCGTAGGTCATGATCGTACGAAGATTTCCGATCAAGTGCGATTTCGTCAAGATGACCAGACAACGAGGACGAATTTTCTCGGGCGACAGACCAATCACGAAATTCAACGTGTCGTTAAAAAACATCGACGTATCTTGATCCTGGAGCATAATGAAGAGAGACGTCGAGCGCGGATGCAAGAATGCCGGGAGCCTCACTATTCGTTCCTTTACAAGGGGCGATCCCTTCAACTTTGAAACATCGATTACAACCACACTGTTTACCTTCGTCGCTAATCGTCGGGTGACATTGTCCAGTCGAAAGCTATCGATACTCGTTTTATCGATCAGCAACACGGTCTGATGCACTGTTAGATTATCGGTCACATACTTTGCTAGGTGGTCCAGCCACTCTTCATTGTTCATTAGCTTTTTTACGATCGCGCACTCGTTCGCAGGTGTAAACACTACGACGACAGTCAGTGCTAGTGACACAATGGGATGTGTGTACATAGTCAGGTGTTCTTTTTTTCTTCAGATGCTAAACAAAGTTGTCCGGGAAGTTTCAGCATCGACTGCGATACGTGGCCTGAATGCAGAAAATAAATATTATTTCGTGGGCATTATTGACTTTTCCTACATCGACGATCGTTTATAACGTCGTACGAAGGTGGTAATTTTTTTATCAGCAGAATAGGTCAATTGTTGGCCGATTAATTTATTGTCGTTTATGAATGAGCTCTCTATCGACAATCCAATTTAACCAATTTATCATCTTTTTAATAAGTGGAATTTTATAGCATTTTTTAAGAAGTATATATATATATTATAAACTTAATTTTTACATTTACGTTTTTTATTTTTCATAATTAATATTTTTTAAGTTGACAATAAATAAATTGCGTTTATAGATATATATTACTGAGAGACAAATCGAAAATTAATATGTTAAGAATGGATGATTGGCCTCGAAAGATATTTTCATATTGTGTTTTTCTCGCAAGGACGCTCGTATTTTCAAAACGGCACGTGCAATGTTTACATGTAATGTTTCAAACGAGGTCATATTCCAATTTGTTAAATGAAAATACGTATTTGACCTACACGAGTGTAGATAAACATCGATTTTAATTCATTGCTATAAATTATTTGTCAACGTCTCTCGTAATATAAATCGCATTTGTCGAAAATATTTTAATTGGTGGACAATTACGTTATTTCGTTTCAATAACGAATTATTGTTTGCTTTTACAGTTCATAAAACGTTTTGTAAAATTAAATTAAACAAAATTAGAAAATTAATAAATGCTTGTAATAAACAATAAATAATAAATAAAAAATTATCAGACACTATTTCGATGTAGTTTTGCCTGCTGATTTCGAATATGACAATAAAAATTATTAAAATTAAATAATAAATATCCTAGTAGAAAATGAGACCAGTTTCTGCCGAATTTTGCTGCCCTCCATATTAAAAGTACTTGAGTCTGAAAAAATATGGACATAAACTAGTCTCATTTTTTACTATGGATAATTAAATAATAAATAAACAGATAAATAAATGATTAAATGTTCACTACTTCATTATTAATAATTTCTTTAATTAACGTTTAAATAAAATATTTAAAATACAAATGCAATTTGTTAATGAAAAAAATGTTTATCAAAACCTAAATAAAAGTCCACGTCGTCGTTATTAAAAGTGCAATATTTATTCTCTTTAAATGTAGAATTTTGGGAGGTGTTGAACAATAACTTAGTATATCAAACATTTAGACCGAGTTAGCGGAACCTTTTATAACAATTAGTCTTCGCGCTTGCACTCGGTGACGTAACAAGGGTCGGTTGCTCTATCACTTTCGTTTAGTAACGTACAGATTACCCTCGTTCCCGCAAGCACCGACAGGAAATTCTCTTACAGACCGCAATATGCAATTTGCGGCATTGGCGTCGGTACCAATTTCAAATTAATAGATGGACAATTATATCTGTCACGGACTACAGTCGATTGTGTAAATTTAATTGTTTTGACAATAAGAATTTGAAATTTTTACCTATAAATAATCAACGTTCAATATTTTTCTATCTAGAAGTAAGGACGAGAATTTACGAAAATAAAAAAAAAAATAAAAAAAAAAAAAAAAAAAAAAAAAAAAAAATCAACATGTTT
>JAPYZR010003619.1:0-19752 GCA_030522945.1 Trichopria nigra
TAAAACTACTTTTTGCAGGGAAAGACACATGGGTTTTTCATTTAAGCAAAAACTCGATTTTATACGAGGACTTTTATAAGCGATTTTTTAGCGAAAATCACACCTCAAAATTCAAATGCGCGCCAATTTTTCAAAAATTAATATTTTTACAAATGGATGTGTCTTTCTCTAGATATTTTCATATAAAACAACAAGAAATTTTTTGTTTTGTTCCAGTTCAAAATTTAAGGCCGTAAAAGTGCATGCCGAAGCCGTAAAAAAAAGGGGCCTCCGGAGATTGGCTGTAGGCGGCCATCTTGAATTTAAAAATTAAAAAAAAATTTTTCTTGTCGACAAATACATGTATTTCATATCCTCAAAGTGTTTTTTTAAATAAAGTTTGTGTTCATGTAAAAAAAAATTCAGGAAAATGTACATGATGTAAAAAAAAATTCAGGAAAATGTACATGATTTTTGGCCTGCTACTGTGGTGTAAACGTCAATATGGCATTTTTCAGGCATATTCATCTTTATCGGTGGAAAAACAGCCAATGTATATTATTATTTAAAAATGAAGGTAGGTCTTAAAGAATTGTACATCCTCGAGATGGTCCAATGTCAGGACAATGATCCCATGAATTTATGCCCGAGACCCGAGAAAATGAAAATCGGCGAGGTGGAAATAGAAGACGCCGACGACGAGAATCGCCGAAGGTGTTTAGCACTCCAGACTGTTGCGAGGGGTGCAGGGCCGTAGCACCCCTGGGGCTTCCCGCCCCCCGATTGCTCCACTTAAGGCTCGTGTATTTCCTTATCCGACTCCCTTTCACGTCTGCCGTACTATTGAAACGTTGCTTTTTCCCCGAGGTGATTCGGCGCCGCCGCGACTAACAACAATAAATAACCTTTATTTTAAACGGGTATACCATAATTAAAATCCAGTTTCGAACTCATAAAAAGCTCTTTTCCTAAGAGTGGCTGCGTTTAATAATATCGACTGTGCAGCTGTAATTTATACTCTACACTCAAAGAAGTAGCATATACATATAGTGCAGATTTCACATTATTATACTGAAACATGAGGTAATTCCGCTACAGTAGTTTCGCCGGAAACTTTATAAAATTTTCATCTTCCCTGCTGTTGTTTCCTTTATGCCTGCAACCGCCTCTTCATATCTGTACATCGATTATTTTTGTATAAGAAACGCGATCGAATAGATAGAACAGGATACGTGAAATGTAAACAGAAAATCGACATAAAGATTGTAGAATACAAACGGTGTTTTGCAAGGATTGCCAAGAAACAACTGTATTAAAAAGAACGGATTGTTATATAGTTTTAATTTCACATGCAATAATCAACCGTTAATTTAAATATCAAGATATGCTATATGTCAGTTCAAAAATAAACTACGCTAAACGTTATAACGTTAGCTGAAAATCTATATAATATAACAACAATTAGGGAAAATAAAAAGTAAAAATTAATATAGACGTTGAATGCCTATGTATACATATATATATATATATATATATTGTTTTTTTTTTTTTTAATTTTACGAAGAATTTTGGCACTTATGAGAACAGTTCTCGTATATTTGGCATGGGGAAAAATAAAATATGCAAACTTATGTAAAATATTTACTTGATTATTTTCACTTGATGGGAATGTATAGCTCGCAGTCTATTAAGATGTGACAAGTTACAAACTTTAACATCTCTCTTATGATATGCATTTTTATTATTTCCATTCTTTCTTCAACTACGAACGTATTAAAGGCACGTTAGGTATGTAATTTCGCGAATAAAATTTCACGTTCGTATTCTATACTTGACATATTGCAGAAAAGTTCTGGGACATTATATATAGAGAAAATTATATAAATCCCAGATGAAAATCTAAAGTTCAAGTACCTAAAATATGTTACACAATCATAAAAGTCACTACCAATTGACTTCTGTCAAAACAAATTGCAAAAACAATAAAGAACGCGATGTACAATAGCATGCCTTCAGGGAATAATATACAATAAACTTGGTTTTCTACTGGTGCGCACTCGTCGTTGACTTTCTCTTTAGTTTGCGGCGACAAATTTTTGACTATATATATGAGAATGTAAAAAACATAATAAAGAAGAGAATAATTTCTTTTGATATTAACTTTTATATTTGACAATTCCAGACATATATTTACAAGTGTAATATGACTGTTTCGATCGTGAAATGTATAGTTATTGAAAAAATTAAAAACAATTGTTAAGGCGCCATATTGTATAGGTAATTTTCAATTTTAAAAACTTAATAAATAAAGATTTTATGTGTAATTTACTTTCGAAATTAGACATAAATAAAATAAATCTGGAAAAAAGAATTTTTTGTTTGAACAGTCATTAAAAACAAAAATCATCAGCCATTGAAGGATATTACATCATGCAGTTTCAGTTTCTCTATTTGAATGAACTTAAGATATATATATAAACTTTTGTGAAATGTTATTATGAAAAAAAGAAACAAATAAAAATATTATTTAAAATGGAAGATCAAATAAATATTAGATTATAATATATATGTATAATGTGACAAAAAGGTAAGTCTTATTATAACGACGTGACCATGCACTGGAAAGTGTAAAAGTTTAAAATTGAATTACAATAGTAGCAATTACAAAGTGTAGTTGTGAACGTTTATAAAGGTAATATCTTTGCTATTTGTCGTTTTTCTATTTAGTGTACATATGTCCAGTCATATAATTAATTATGACGCCTAACAGAGTTTAGTGTATATACACTATCTATATACACTTGAATTATATCAATGTAATTTTTTATGGAGATGCTTACGTATGTAAAGATGAAAAAAAGTAAATTTGAATTTACAAATACCCAGCAAACACAATCAGTAACAATTATTTATAACATACATATATATATATATATATATATATATATATATCATTGTTATTTCTTACGTAAATATTACATCGAGGTTATACATATAGAATTATTACAATAATGTGTCCAGATTTTACGTATACTTGTATGCACGTGTCACAGAATTAAATATTATGTATTTTATTTATATCAGTGCATTTCATAACATAACGTGCTCAAGCATTGTTATCCAAGGAAAAATCTAAAATTTAATATACCGTCGACTTCTGCCATTCATAATATATATATATATACAAATAAGGTTGTTGCGTGACATCAAGTATATAGCATGTTTATAAAAATACTGTATAAAGATTAATTTAGAAACATTGCCGTTCAGTGTGTATACACCACATAAATGCGTACACGGTTTTCATATATATATATCACAAAAATACTTGAATAAAAAAAAATTATAATATCGTTTACGATACATATATCAGTAGGCATTTAAGAATCCCATGCATTTGTTGATATATTTAAGAACTCCAATTTTTTTATTGTAGATTTGGATTCTCCAGGACAAAATGCGCCAAGTTGACCTACGAACTTTAACATTTTAGTTCGCAGTTGGCGCTGTAATCGATAAAAATTCAAATTTATCTGAAGACATTACGACAATAATATCAAATCAATAGAAGCTTCCTATTTATGTTCTGTACGCCCCGTCAGAGGGGTCGGTGGGGATCAAGTTTGCTATATCATTGGATGTCCCCCTTCATGTAGAGCAGCTTTCGTTCCACACCTATTTTTTTCTTGTGTATAGTTCTCGAAATATTTCAATGTCTTCAGATTAATCGGCCACATTGTTCAGTAACAATTGAATACCTTGCAAAGTTGATATAAATGCTAGAATGCTTAAATTCGAAATTCATTTTCCCTACTTTCTAATGAATTACATAGTTGTTCTTTAATTATCATGAAAATTTTATTCGTTCAACAACTCTAACTCCACAAATAGCACCGGCGAACTTTGAACCGCATCACCACTGGTTTGACAAACCGCAGTTGCAACTTTGTTTTACTATATAGTAACGTATGTTATCAGTAAGTTCTAAACTTCCAATCCTTTAATACCTGGATTCTTTTTTGTTAATTCACCGCTTACGTCTACTTCAAAGGAACATGCACATTTGTTAGATTTGCAGCATATTGCATACGTAATTAAGATAAAAACAATAATTTATATAATTAATTAACATTTAAATTAATTAATAATTAATCAATTAATTAATAATTAACCGAGCGCAATATTGTTTCTAAGTAAAAATTGAAAATATTTTAATAAAACTATACTTATTAAGCGTTCAATTTATGGTATTTATTCTCACTTAGTAAATAGGATTTAAGGATGGTAAGAACATAAAAGAAAAATTTCGGTTTTTCACAGTTGTCACGATTATTGTATATATGTGCACCTAAATGCGATCGACAAAAAAATTAATTTCTAAAAAGTTCACTAAAGGGTCACTGAACTTTCAGTTTATACTGAATATATAATGTAAAGAATTCTAGATTAGCGGCGGTGATTTATATGATAAACAATCACATTATGCAGCAATCCATTCATGCTAAAAATAACTTTTGAAAACATTTGACTTTCTTGCAGGAAATGTTTTTCTTTCTTGTGAAAAGAATTGCCACCCCAGTTAAGGAGACCAACACGTGGAAGTAATCATAGCGATACTATTTTTAAATTCTCGCGTGTATATATTTGTTCTAAATAAAGTTAGAGAAACATGACATTTCCGTAACTTGTTAGTATATTTTTACCGAATAGTGTTATTATACGAAAAGTGACTCGGAGTTTTCTTACAATCACTTAAGAACGTGGAGTAAAATCACCTCTAAAAAAATAAGATTAAAATTGAAAAAATGGACCTATTAAATTGCTCAAAATGTGTCTTGATAAATACAGTAAATGTACAGTTAATGGAGAATAGGAATATTTATATATTAATAATACAATTTGTTCAGTAAACAATCTACATTTTTTTTATATTATCATTGCAATGTAATTTATTAAACTTTATATTTTTTGCATTGCATATTCATTTATTACATTATTTATGTTTCATCTATTATATATATTACACATAGAATATATGTATGAAATTTTTTCATACGTATTCTATGCATTAGCATAGAAGCAATTTTGAAAGCAAATTGGGTAACATGAATCACAGTTTTTTCTCTTTCTATATCGACACGCCAAATTTCACAAATTTTGTTTCTGCCGAATATTCTCAGGTAAATACATGAGAATAAAATCATGAGGATAGTATATGGACAGTTTTTAATTAAATTTTTGATTCGTAAGGTTAAAATCAGATCCAACAATTTATGCTAACAAAAGTACGATTTCCAAAAATTTATTTCAGGTAATAATAATGAAATAATATAGATGTCAATAAATCTCAAAATAATTATAACCTATGACAGTAATGTTAAAACATGCATTTAGTATTGAAACATATTATTTATTTTCAAAACTTAAATGATTGCATTTATGTAGTACTGCAGCTGTGATATATGAGGACGTATTTTTAAGAATTGGCTCTGCACAAGAGTCATTCTAAATTCCATCAACAGTATATATAGATTCATCACAATGCATAATATCTTCCTATATATGATATTTTATATTATGTGCAAAACTAAAACCTATTATAGTGCACATAAATTCATATACCCTTACACATCAAGTGAAGTTCTACGAACCGAGCATTGGAAAATAGCATACCGCACAAATACGGTAAATATACTCTGTAATATATAAGATTCTTTATATTTGATATGTGAGGGAGGAAGAGAGCGTCCTTTACTTATACAAACTTATAACTAAAATAAACTGCATAGGGCGAAATTCCACATTACAATTATCAAATGATAAATATTTATTTTTACTTTCGTAATAAAAAATTACCCCCACCCCCGTCCTTGTTTTGATTGAAAATATTTACTTCATTTGAGAATTTATATTAATGCCTTTGGAAAATTGACTTTAAAACATATGTAAGCTATATATATATATATATATATATATATAGGACTCCGGCCACCAACCCCGTACATATACTATTATGTATATGATCACGGGCAAAAATTTTTGTTTTCATTAATAGATCCATCATGATGTGAAACATTGACATTTGATGGAAAAACATATGGTCATATTTTCGAAGTAAAATAAATATACAAATATGTGATATTTAAAATATAGTGTCTTGAATTTCCATAGCATTGTACATTTAGCAGCATTAATAGACGTCACAAAATATGTAATGATATTAATTGTTACAACGTTACAACGTTACATTGTTACTGTTTAAAGTTTGCAATTTAGAATTCCATTTTTCAAGTCAGTTAAGATTAAGAATTTTGTATCTTCTGAGATTGGAATTAATTTTTGAATTTCTATTTTGAAATGTCTGATATAACTTAATAGCAGTTTTATGGAAAGGGAAGAGTTTCATCTCTGTGGTACTGTTTAAATTCATATTCAAAATCGAAGAGCGACATGTGAATAATAAATCTGGAAATTTCGTATTGTCGTTTCTTTTGAATGACGAGTGTGAGAAGCATTTTAAAAATACTTACTATCGGACAGCAGATGGTCGCTTTGTCGTTTCCTTGCCTTTTGAAACAAAAGAAGTGGCGATGGAGTTAGGCGACTCGAAAGAAAATTAATTATAGATAGAGAATTTAAAAATCTTTATGACCAATTTATGGCCGAATACATCGCGTTAGGTCACATGACCAAGGACAGGGTTGAGGACGATATATCTGAAATTTCATATTATATTCCACACCATCCCGTATATGAACCATGTTCAATAACGACGAAATTACGAGTCGTCTTTAATGCATCAGCAAAAATAACGAACGGGAAATCATGATTTATTACTATCGGGGCCAGCCATCCAAAATGATTTGTTTATGATCCTTTTAAGATTTCGGATTTTGTAATACAAATTTCCTTACATTTATCATATTCGTGTCCCATGTATGTAATTCTATCTAGCGCCTAGAGGAAAATTCCATCTAGTCTTCCTAGGTTATTCCTATTTAGCTCCTTGCTTGAATGCTATCAAGCTCCTGATTGGGTTATCTAGGTAATCACCCAGGATAGCCTTGATGAAAGACTTTTGAAAACGGAAAAAGATATTTGACAACTTTAAAAGCATCATAAATCTATTCATTAAAAAAATGAAACGCATTAAACATTTTTTTGATATTATTAATTTTAATTTTAATAGTTATTATAATGATAAGGTATTAATTAAATAAAAATTTTCGATCCAGGGGGCGTAAAATGTCCATTATACGCCTCCTTTCCCTGGGGGCGTGAAATAAAAATAGTCTGCAAATTCAAAAACGCAAAATTTGACGAATCAAACGTAATATTTGTTTAATTTTGTATAATGGACATTTTACGCCCCCTGGATCGAAAAATATTATATGCAACACGGGCGTGGTATTTACGCCCCGAATGGTGATAAAAGGCGACCCACGGGCAGGCTTGGCCGGCCCTCGTGCGCCTAATCACCATTCGGGGCGTAAAATGACCGTTTCACTCCCTTGGTGCATAAAGTACTATATCAGTCATATACGTTTTACATGGTACATTGCAAGCATTAATACTTGCCTGTTATGAATATACTTTATAATGGGCTGTCCAAGTGGGGCCAAGTTGGGGCCGGGTCAGATGTTGGGCAAAACTGAGATAATTTCCTCACGGTTTGTATTTTTGTATTTTACAATTTTATAAGATAGTGAATCGTGAAACGAATTGCCGAGGATAAAACATGAATTGTATATACATAACAAGGGCACATTCATTTTGAATTAATTTAAAATTAAATTTTGTTAAAATTGTTGCATTAATGTATGAATTTTATTGACATTGTAATCTTCTTTAACTATCTTCCGAAACTTACGGTCATATAGAGATTCCCAAAGTGTTCGATGTAGAGTAAGCATCATAAATCGTCGCATAGTTATAAATAGTCGTAAGATCAGTCGCATCAGACGGGTGAGAATTCTTCTTAGCGAACAATTGCTGCGAGCATTTACGATGTATTTGCGTTGTTCAAGTATAGCGTTAAAAGTTATCATATTCTTAAAGATTTTTTTTTTTTTTAGAAATGCATTATTCAACAGGCGAACCCAAATACATAGATATTTTTAAAGTCGATGAATATATGACGCATACCGTCATAGTCATACCTCATACAGGTGAACGTACTTATTTCTATTTAAGTCCCAGTATCTATACTTTTCGTTGAGACATGTACACGTTAGAATTTTTTAAACTATACAGAACTTTTTTAAATAATCAATCAATTACACATAATGATTTAATCGTGCAGTAGATAAATGTATTTGCTTTATTCATGAGAATGAAAAAGAGTAACTGATACATTAAAAAAATTAGATTAAAAATCAACTAAGTACATTACACTATAAAAGTGACTTTTAGCAGTAATATTTTTTCAGTTTGACTTTCCTGAAAATGCATTTAATGCTTAATTGTTACCCGTCGGCGCCATTGATTTTATCCTAAATGTAGCCCAAGAGTCACTCCATTTATCTTCCACCTTAATTAAAACCTTACGAGCAGTTACGAGAAGGAAGATCAGTGCTCGTGGCAGTTGGATATAGGATGTCTTGAAAGATTCATTCAAAGTGTTGTTTGTGTACCTCTACATTTAGCATCATACCGAGTATGAATTGAAAATTGGATCTGACGAAATGCTACGTCCAGGTCGCGGTAGTTCTTAACGATTTAATTTTCTATCATAATTTTTTGACCAATGGTTATAAGACAATTAAAAAGAAAATTGGCGCCTATCATGACCACAATTCTAGGACCAAAAAACAGTCTTTGCATCGAAAATAATGCTAAAGCATTTCTAGCGACTAATTCGATGAATTTCGAATTAACATTGTCCATTCAAATGCAATGGTGTAATGTAGTTCGAACTACATTATAAAAAATCACAAAAGAGATTTTTTGAATAGCATCGAAAAAACGACTATTTTGGAAAAATTGCAAGAAAACTACAGATTTTCAAAAATCCCAAAAACTACTTCTTTAGACGACATTAAAAAAAAAACTATGTTTTTCCAACATTAATCAGAAGATTCTTTCTTGATAACACTTTTTGGCGACATTATAAGAATAAAAATTTCAATTCAAAAATATTGAAAAACGCCTCGTTTCTTTACAATATTGGGAAAGTTGCTTACTCGACTACATGGGCAAAAACTACATTTTCCAACAAAATCGAAAACTACATGGTTGATAATGCACCCTATGATGTTTGCGAAGCCCCGATCGGTGTCGGCTGTACGTCGGTGGGCGATGGCCGCACGGAAGGAACAACCGTGTCGGGGCTGGGCTATACACGCATGGCTTCGCTATATCCGCGAAGAACGGGTAACAACGTCGTGAAGGCGAAATCACACTCACGTAGCCCGCACTCGGTGGCCCAATTTCGCGATAACCACCGTTTCTGCCATTTGACCCCGATATCGCTACGAGCATCGCGAGCATGTGCCAAGAAAATATTCCGCGGAGGGATTCGGTGTAATTAAATTCGCCCCCCCCCCCCAACATATACGCACGCACGCACACGCATGCACGCACCCGAGCGTCGACGGAGGAAGAATAGCTGCCGAGATATTCCGAAAATTCTCACGATGTGTTTATAGCCGTAAGCGGGCGGAGTTAAAGCCTATTTAATAGTCGCGGTTTTGAAGATCAACAGAATTGTGTTCTTTCATGTAATTTAACGACTCGCTTCCGACAATTATTTATAGCTGCCGCGTTCGCGGCTTTCCGCGGAAGAGAGAATGCATAATTTGTGGCAAAATTTTGGATTCTGATTTTTCGTTCTATTTCTCAAAAAGAGTTTCCATGACGGATCTTCTGAAATTTTTAGTGATTAATTTTCACTTTAATGGCGTTGTATTTCACTCTTTGCAGAAAGAGTGATGAAATCAATATTTGAACACGTAAGCCCCCTAAGGTCTGAATAGCCCACCAAACGAGAAATTATTGAAAAGTATTCACAAGCTAAAAAAAGATTGAGCATAATGAGGAATCATTAAGAAGTATTCAAATTTCCGTTTACTAGGAGATCACATCAAAATTACAATTGATCAAAATAGTTCCAACGACGTATTTGGTACTTCCACTGGACGTACTTTTGCTTCCATTGAGAGTCCATGTTTTGTCCAATGTACATCCAAATTTGGTCCATTGTACGAACATGATGGGATGTGTCCAGTGTACATACACGCCATTATCATTTGTACGTACTCTGGACGTTCAATGGACGCGTGCCATGTATGTAGTGGACGTACTTTGGACGTTCAGTGGACGTACTAGTGCTATTTGGGAAAGATGTTTAGACACATTATTTTATTTAATCGTCTCGCGATTTAAAACTTTTTAGAACTGATTTATAAATGATCCGTGTCTCCGGTTCGTTAAAGAAATGTAATATTAAAAATGAACAAAAAATCTCACTTTTCGTTACAACGATATAGTAGAAGTATATAAACTGTTCTTGCGAATAAAACAGGTGGATAGTTCGTCCGGTTCAAGTGTAAATAGAGAGTGGCAAGCCTCCACAAATTTACGAATCCTTACTTTTCTCCCCTATAGTTAGCAGTGACAAAAATTCATATGGTTTATATAATTGTCTCCTTTTTATTGTGTTGTATATAATTACAATACTAAACTTTTGATATCAGCATTCGACATAAAAAAGATAAATTTTTTATGTGCTGAAAAGTGTTGTGCACATCACGGAAGCATTTGTCCTACTGGGATAAAATCAGATATATCTACGTAGAAATATAATTGAAAAAAATTCCCTCGTGATAATCGTGGTAACAGAAACAATTAACTTTTTTGAATTTTCGCGTATAATGCATTTTACAATGTCAGATTCTTTCATTCTAGGCAGACGAAAAATTGTCATTGACTTTGACCATCTTTTTTTTTGTATGAAACAGACATCAGAAAATGACAACTTTATGTCTGTCTGGGATTTAATAGATTTAAATGCCAACTGGTGTATAGTAACATTTTAAAGGAAATATTTTTCCGGGTATTTTTTGCAAGTATATCTACGGAATCTTGAAAAATAAAACTACTTTTTATGCCTATTTTCGGTACGTACCTAACCTAACCTTTAAATGAACTTGCCGCAGTACTCGTGTACCTTCAGTTGGTACTCGTGCCTTATAGTCTCGTACTCTCGTTAGATATAATATGCCAACACGTAATTGCGCCTCAAATGACGTTTACAATTGAAATAAAAGTAAATCTCGAAGTACTATATGACAGAAAGCTTATTTTTACGTCAACGAGAAGAACAAAAAGTTAAAATTTGTAATGATGAAAACGATAAAATCTACTTAGATAAAAACTGGTATTTCGAGTAAGAATTTTAGTTATACAAAAAAAAATGACATGCTATAGCCTTTCCAAATACGACTAATGTTGTACGATTTACGGCGCTCAATTCCTTCGGGCCTCTCCAGATAAGGTAGACTTCGCGTTCGCGGCCTTCAGCCTCGAACTAAAAAACTCGATGCTTAAGGCCCTTCATTTCGCAAACTTTATTAATCAAATATTTGGTCATCTATTTAATAAACAGTCATCAATTCTGTAAATTGAAAGAATTGTAGTCATATATAGAATATATAATATACATATATATATATATAGCTGTATAAATATGAGATTAATTCCAATGCAAGTGACATATATATATATATACGTATATATTGCATCGAAGAACAGATTATTATTATCGATTAGTACGCAGATGCATATCGATATGAATTGTCGTCATAAAAAATGATAAATATAATAAAATAATAAAAAAATCAGTCAAAATCGAAATTATTGTTTTGTACTAATTTTTTATAGTTGATTTTCGCATGCATATACGAATGCATTACATTCTGAAACATATTTGATCCAGATTAGAGATCGAAAAATCGGAAATATCTCGACCATCGAATTGGTCAATTTTAAAAAACAGACGACTGTTTTATTCGATATCAAATTGATCTGCGTATTATATATGACTATTTTTTTTTAATATTTGTTTATTATAATTATTATGATGCATTTCATTTAATAATTAAAGCAAGATGTAATATTTTATAAAGTTATAGCTATTTCTTTTGCTATAATCGTGGATATAATCGCTGAATGATTGATTCAGGATACATTTCCGAGTATGCAGAGTGACGCATTCATCATTTTCCTCTATAAACTTAGAAAGATACAATTTTGTGAATTTCGTCGTTACAATACTTTATTTAACATTGCGGATGCTCCTCAACTTGTAATTGGTCAATTTACAAAACCTATAACTTTTAGATTTGGCATTTTTTCTACAAATTTTAAGTCATTAATCAATTTTTTTTAATAAAGGTTTGATAAAGTTTATAAAGTTGATAAAGTTGATAAAGTATATTGCGTGTTAAAATATTTCGTGATAATGTATTTTGGCCTTACCCTACCGCATTTTAGTACGGATAGAACCAAAAACCTAATCAGATCTAGCTTACAACTATAATTTTTTATATCCATTTTCATTCATGATCAACATGGTAACGTACGTGCTTAAGTACAAGATTACGGACAGAAAATTTTTTATTGCATTTTTTGGTTTATTATATTGTGAAACGTGGACATTAAAAAAAAAAAAAACATATGGGCAATTTTTTTTCGAGTGACCAAATTCAATACTTTGATCCCGCTTATGGTATGGGCCGAAGTATAAAAAACGAGAGGTTAATAATGATTACATCATGAAAACAGTCTTATTTTTAAATCGAAATATTGAAAGGCACATATGACTTATTTGTGACTAAAAATATAAATGGTTTAGCCTACAAATACGACCTGATTCGTATTTTTCAGTACAAAATTATGCCTTATGCAATTATGTACAAATGTTTACGTTTCTCGTCTTATTCCAATACAAGCTTGTAGTAACTATCCACACACTGTATCAAATCATATTTATAACGGTATACGTTGAAATTCACTTTTATCTTGATTTGAAATTTCAGTTTAAAAAAAAAGTAATCGTGTTTCTACTGTAGTCCTGTATTCTATAATATTTTATAAAATTTTTGCGATGTATTATATGTAAGAAATACAAATGTACATAATTTAATAAATAAAAGATATTTAAATATAGAAATATTTTTAAATCAGAATTAAAAACAAATAAAAACAGAAACATTTAACAAGTGCAATCGGTGATAGTCATTCAGACTGGAAAAAAAAAAATATATTTAAAATGTCCATAAAATCATCCATATGATTGGATGATTTTAATTTTAAATGAATTTAGATGCATAATTGTATATCTTCGAGATAAACACCTGACATTATAAAATTTCGATTTACATAATTTATGGTCAATAGGATGTTTCCAAAATGTTATGAAAGATAGGATGCATAATTAACGCGATGGATTTTTTTTGGTGGTCAATATACAATTCTAGCATATAATTCAACACTATATAGCACTGATTTTTACACAAAATCAAACATTCAATTTAAGTGCATGCGTATATATTATTCAATATTTAAACATAAAATTCAGTGCATATTACAATATGTGTGTATATATGTGCCATATAAATTAACAGCAGACATATTTATTAATGCTTACAAGAATAGACGCTTTTAAAAATGCATTTTCAACCTCCTCAATCGAGAATTAAAATAGTTTGCAATTATCGATGTTTTTAAATACTTTATTGACATTTCTGTGATACTTTAGTTCCATAAATAACATAAAGTTAAATACAAGTCGCCCATAAAATTTAATATATTTTCGCATCTGTAGAATTTTCAAGTTTGTTATTCAAATTTGAAATCGATTATTCTGTTGTAATGTATCACCGAAGTGTACGAAGTATTTGAAATATATATATATATTATATTCTCTCTTTTAAGACATGTATAGTTAATGTGTATTTAATGTTTTAATTTAAAATGTTTAAGAAACTTGAACAATATTGTGACGAGTGAGTATTAACTTCAATTTTAATAAATTTAATATTCACTTCAAAAAGTGTGAAATCTCACGCTTCAAGACATCCAAGAACGATCTGCAAACCCGCAATATTTACATAAATGTCAACATCAAAATGAATAAAACGTAGTAATTTATTATGTTTTTTTTTTTTTTTTTAATTTACTTTGTTTTTCGCTCAGACTGAGTTCATGTGACTAAATCAAGTTTCCAAAATCGTTATGAGATAATAATGACTGGTTATTATTAATATAGCAACCAATTACTGCGTTAATCAATTGTTCAGTTAATAACTTAATTTATATAGGACATAAAAAATGCGTGCACGTGACTTGGAACATAAGGAATATCTTTCACATTAAAAATATTATTTCACGACTTAATGCTCGTGTTCCTCTCGAGCCGTCAATTGCAAAGCTTCCGAAAACATTCCCGACGCTCTATTTCACTCGTCGCTTAATCCAACTGTCTTGAAACTTTGCCATCTAACAGACACGATTAATGCGCATTGTTCAATACTTCACGCACTTCAATTACATCTCCGAGAAATAAAGGGACAAGTCATGTCTAGAAAGAAAAACTAAATTTTATATATATATATATATAATGCTTACTTCTTATTTTTACCTTTCACGAAATGTACATTTTTCTCACAAGCATTTACAAAAAACAACTTTAGAGCTTCTAGTTAAGTGACATATTAAAGTAACGGATGTTAAAAAAAAAGACAGTTTCAATTTGTACAAAGAAAATATTTTTGTGAAAAAGTTTCCGATCATTTTTAAAGATAGAAATTAGACGTCAAAATATCTTTTCCCCGCAAAATAAACATTTTTTACTTCAATATGTCATTTAACTATATACGCTCTGAAGTTGTTTTAAATGCCAGTGAAAATTGTACATTTCGTGTAAGGTAAAAAAAGAAGATGTAAGCTATTTTCAATGCATTCTAATGGAAGCGTAAATCAAATGCGAGAGCATCATTTTTCATATCCGTAAAAAAGCCCCCCGCATGGCATGATGTTTCCATAGGCGTGTCTAGATTTTAGGAGCTATTAAAAGATACCAAGATTCCCCGATTAACGACAGGAAGCTTATTATTCCTATTACTTCCCCTCCTCCAGTCGGAAGTTTTTGCCATGAATATATAAAAATAAACGTAATAAAATGGTAATTAAAGTTATTTTCTATAAGAATATAAGTTACTTTATTGCTACTTTTCCTCATCCAGGCAATTTTTAATTAGTGTTTCTATAGCATAATGGGGAATACTTTACGAGCTTGCGACAGTGTTAAAGCCAACAGCCAGACGCAATTTCTCTATAATTATGGACCAATAAAATTAGAGGATCGTCGAGATCCTGTCGCTCCCGAAATTAGACATTAGAAACGACATTACTCACTCTGACTGGTTGTCTTCGAATGTGAGGGTTCCCTCGACAGGGACGTATTGCTTTCCAGGCTTCGCAGTTCCTTCGAGGGTGCGATAAGGGATGATAACGCACCCTCTGGCTCCGCTGTATCTCAAAACGCGCAGCTCGAACTGGCCGACACTCTCCACCAGCTCGATATCCCTTTCCGGGAAGCCGAAGATTCCACTGTGATCGTCGTCCAGAATCATTACCGTTGCCATACTCGGTGACGACAGCATCGCCGTTTGCGAACAATTACTCAGCCTGCGAACGACAATAATGCGTAATTAAATTAATTAGCCAAAGTATCCTTCGCGAATCTAATTGGACGGCGGCTTGCAAAAAGGTCAACTCAATCGACTTAGGGCAAAAGTACCAAGATCGTATCGAATTTCGTGTTAACGCGTCTATTCGTTCAGAGATCGCAAATACGAATATCTTAAGTAGTTACAGTTTCCGGTACGACCTACTTGGGCTAATACGGCCACTTGCTCACGAAGAACGATGTCACGAGAAAGCAAAATTCACCGAAATTACTGTTGCTCCCCCGTGCACTTTTCCTTATCTCCGCATTACTCTTATCTTACCGTAGAATCGACTCACGCCATATGTTCGTGTATTAATGAAAGCAGAAAGGGAACTTCCAGGGGAGCGATTAACAACAGTTAAGGTGAAAAAAAAAGTTCGATGCCTTATGACGAAGAAACATAGCTACTCTTTCTTTCCCCGACGATTGAACGAGTTGTCACTCCGTTTTAATCCCGCCATTTAATAGACCGAGACTCGCTGTGACTATAGATACTCGGGCGGAATAATTTATAACCGCCTAGCGCATTGTACCTCTGCCATTCCACACGTCAAAACTTTTACACGAAACCTGGTGAAAGTTTCAGAAAGAAACGGACAGGAGATTTTCTTTGTATTGTTATTTGTATATTTGTATTTGTTGTTTGTATTGTTAAATCTGTCATCGTCTATTCCGGCCGACTCTGTCTAAGAAGATACGCATTCTATCCGTTCTTATCTTCGCCATATATTAACGAAAAATCTCCTTAATTGCAGGGACATTAATGGGATGTTTTGGTATATGAATTCGATTCGATTCAAAGACTGGGTGAAAGTTATTATAAGTAAATTAAATCCGATTGAAAGTTACGAATACACTCAAATAGAGATTTTTCTATTTCGGACAGAATCCATTTTAATATTTCACGTGATAAAAACAGATTAACTACATTGATTAAAGGGATTGATATCGCGAATAGGAAATTTCACTTTTATCAATTTCGGAATTAAGCGGATTGACCACGAAGATAAAATAAAAATGAACAAATTTATAATACACAGGATTAAAAAAAAAAAAAATTAGAATAAGGTTAATCCTTTTCATAAACTATCACCAGGTCAAATGCTTAATATAAAATACGTCACAATAAGGCCACATTAACGTCATATTGACATTGCATTTTTCTTAAACAGAAAACAATGATATTCTTTGACTAATAATATAAACAAGAAGTACAAAGTAACTATATATATATTTGTGTGTATGTGATAGAACACTTTGCCAATGGTATTGCAGAAATATCTCCAACCACAAAAGTAAGAAATATTTTTATTATAAATCCCTTACGAAAAAGGACGTCAGCTCTGATGATGAGTCAACTTTTTTACAAATATTAATGAAACAGCTCTGTAGTTTCATGAGTGATAATTTTGTACAACAAACTCCTTTCACCAAAATCTGCCGGCCAATTTTGGTGTAAGGGGCGTAGAACGAACAAATCAAAATTTTATTCAAGTTAAGTAAATAGATGCTAAACAATTTGTTGTTTTGTTTTAGAGATATATTTCTGAAACTTATATATATATATATATATATATACGATATTATGAATATATATATATATGTGTGTGTGTGTGTGTGTGTGTGTGCGTGTGTGCGTGTGTATTCATAACATCGGCTGTATTACATGGCAACATTACGTGCGCGTTTCGCGAATTGTAACCATTCCCAGGATAACCGTTATTAATACATTGCTACGCTGCCACGCGCCAATTATCGATTTAAAAACACCGACTTATAACATAGGTAAAGCATGAATGAACTTGCCTCACGTAAAAATGTTCGTCCTCCTCGAATAGTTCATCGTCGATAACCGATAAGAAAATGGTTTTCATAGTCTCGCCGGGCTCAAAGGTTAATGTACCTTTCGCACTGACGTAATCGGAGCCAGCTTCCGCTGAGCCGTCTTCGGTAAAGTAATCAACCGTGCACCTGGTGTTAAGATCACCACCAGCACGTGTCACGCTCACTGGGAAGGTGCCCACATTTTCCATTACGGTGTAATGCCCAGGATCGAAGAAGACTCTGGTCGCGTTTACGCTATCGATATCGACGCTTTCGGCCTCGGCTCTTTGAAGCTCAGCTTTAACTTCGCTTAGATCACTCTGCGCCCGTTCGCTGATCTTCCTGCTGAGATTCCCAGCTCCGACCATCTTCCTAGTAGCTTGCACTCGATAAAAGGCTCGGCTCTTTGGGCCCTTGCCCAGCACCTCCTCGTGAGCCATCACTTCTAGTTGTTCTAATGACAATGTTGGATGCTTCTTTCTGAGTTCCTTCAAGGTGTTAATGTAATCTCTTCGGGTTTGTTCGAATTCTTTCGCCTCCGGGGTGTCGGCGTCGGCGTTAGCCGCCAGCCGCTCGATCATCGCGTGTTCGTGGTCTTGATGAGCTTTAATCTCGAGTTCAAAACCATTGCTGGAATCGCCCGCTTCTGTCTCAACGATGACACCTCGTTTGTTCATTCGGTAGCCTTTGTGTAAGTACTTGTAGATGAGCAAGCGCCTATCGGCTATGTACGCCGTTAACACGGTTGCTGGAAAGAAACTGAATGTCAGGAGTCCCTCCCATACCTCCAATACACCTGGAGATGACACTGCTAGAATCACGTAAAGCCACACGTAAGCGAAGATACTCCACGTGGCCGTAACGAAAAAAACGCGAAGATGCTTTATCTTCCGGTTCTCCCCCTTTGGTATGACGAACACGCAAAGGGCGATGATCACGAAAAGATTGTACGCTGCGGATCCTACGATTGTACCAGGTCCGAGTTCACCGGCTTCAAAGTTCTTTGCCCATATTTCGATTATTGACAGCAGAATTTCCGGCGCACTGCTGCCCAAAGCCATCAACGTCAGATTCGCCACGGTTTCGTTCCACACCCTGACGATGATGATTTGCGGCTCCTTTCCTTGACGCCGGACCACCAATTCCTTTTCCTGAGACGTAATCACTTCGATCGCGGCCATAAAACGATCGCTGATAATGGAGACGCCTATGAAGAGGTACAACAGCAGGAGAAAATAAACCGTACCACGAAGAACGATATCCCCGAGACCCAAATGATCCACGGGGGTCCATAGCGGGATCACCAACCCAGGCGCGCAACGTACCGAATAATTCGACATATTCGATCGAATGGAAATCGACTATTCACTATATAAACACTTGTAACTTTCGGTTCCCCGCCCTTGCATACAGCAACACCGATCCCTACTGCTGGATCATCTCACACTAGCGTAACATTTTACCGCGCACTTCATACTTCCGCAGCCATCCAATCAAGACGTTCCGGGCGTGTTTTCGTAAGCAGGATGCAGTCGTTTTTGGAACTTTATTATTCTTTTTCCCACACCGTCACCTGTCACGCCTTCCTTCTTCCCGAAATGTGCAACTCTCTGGATCCCTCTCAGTCTTCGCTCCTATCACGCCCTTCCCGCGTACACACTCTCACTCACTAGCTTGCACTTCTTTGCCCTCTCCCTCTCACCTTACGCGTGACCTTGAGACTCCTCGCCCTTGAAACCTACATTTAGATCGGCTACCGGAGCAGCTCGCCGACTTTGCCACCGCGGAGATCTCCCATCGCGAGGAGGACTTCACCTGCACGAAACGGAATGGAACCGCGTTCGAGCGAACACTAAACTCGAGCTCGCCAACCGCGGCGGGAGAGGCTCGCAGTCTTCCTCTCTTACTCTCTATTTCAGTCTTGTTCGAGTACCTTCTCTTTCACTAGAGCGACGCGTAACGTCTATCCTGCTCCCACTCTGTCACGCCGCGTCCCTGCCAACGTACCGGCCATCTCTCGACGCATGCGTCTGCGACCGATTCGCACACCCTCGTTCTCCACCCAACGTTTCTACCCCTAACGAAGTCTCCACCAGCCCTTGGTCTCAAGGACGCTCTGCTACAGTGCGAAAAGAGCTATCGATAGGGGGCTACTACCATCGCCGGATGCTCGGGACAGAATTCCGAACCCTTGACACGTCAGGTAGACGGAAGAG
>JAPYZR010003621.1:0-35788 GCA_030522945.1 Trichopria nigra
CCCCCCCCCCCCCAGTACGCAATAAGCACCCCCTACTTTCAAGAATTGTCTTGAAAATTCACAATTTACTATATCCTCTTGAAATCACAAACATAAAATGAAGCACATTAATCTATACATATGGAAATAGAAATAATTAATACCTTTCAGCATCATATACTATCAATCGCATTGTGTGGATGTGTATGGAGCAAATGTGAATTGGTATATCAAATTCGTAAACTTATGGCCTTCGGCGCACCCGCTCAGTGTGTAAAGTTGGTGAGGCCCGAAGGGCCGAACACGGTCAACCTTGCGAGCGAAGCGAGCTACGCGCGATAGCGCGCCAGGGGTCCAGGGGGCGGAGCCGGGGTCCAGGGGGCGGAGCCCCCGGTTGTGGTTGGCGGCCGAAGGCCTCAGGGGCGAAGCCCCTAGTTTAAAATTTTGAATTTCTGTTTCCATTAGGTTTTGGTTTAGGCTCGAATCAATTTTGAAATTTTTCAAATTTTGCATATATGATATAAAACCGTCATTAGAATAAACTTTTAATAGCTTATTTAAATGAAATTCATGTCGAGTGAAATATAATACGATATACTTCAGGACCTAACATCATGACGCCATTCTATATAAAAATGTTATTAATACCAGGAAAATGCTGAAATACCAGAAAATTGTAATAAATATTTAAATGAAAACATTTCCTTTTTGGCGCGGGAAATAGCACAGATCCGCGTAAGTGAATTTCTGCCTCGGTTGTATTCAGCCCTAAAGGTCGGCGAACACGTGGCTCAGGCTTTAATCTAGAGAAATTCTGAATAATGCACAGGAACATAGCCAGGCTACGATTGGCTTATGCAGTATGCAGGCCCGCTTTCCGACAGGGTTCGCGTTCTAATTAAGTTGAATATTTTGAAAAGCGTTAAGCACCGTGTCAACCGTTTAAACGCAAGTACTAAATCTTTCTTCCTTTTTATTTATGTTGCAGATTTTTCCTCAAGTTCTTTCTCAAATGCAACCAAAACTGCCTGAAGAACGCCGGGAATCCAAGGGATATGAGGCGCTTCCAGGTGAGCAATTAAACCGTATTAATTTTTGTCGATTTCGTACTTTTAGCATTTAATACATTTTTCATGATTTTCTTTATTTACAATTTCACATATTTGAATTATATACATGAATAGTGTTACAACATAACACTATGATAAAATGTTAATTTTATTTTTCTTTTGTAGTGAAAAAGCATTATTAGCATTTGACCATTGACACCTATTTTCGTTTATTATTAACTAATTTCCCTAGTAGAAATCTATCCATTTTTTTCTTACACTATCCATTTCTCCTATGCCTTTAACATGGTAAATATCTGAACTGTCTAAGAATTGGCTAGGCAATAGCAACCGTAACTGGTGAATTAAAATAAGTTAACCGCAGTTTTCTTATATTAAGTCGTGACCTCTTTATTTCGTTCTAGGCACATATCTGTAATTTTTCAGGGTTTTTTAATTTCTTTTGCCAATCTTTTTTTTTATACATAATGTGATAGTTATATTCTTTCATATTCTTAAGATTCACGTTTTCTATTACTTGTGAACTGTATCTTTTTGTTTCAATATACATATTAGGTCGTACCCAGGAAATAATGGATTCAGATATAGTTATATCTGGATCATATATGATCCAGATATGGTTATATATAATTGAGATATAACGATATATGACCATATGTATACATATATACTTATATGGCAGATCAAAATCCATATATAATTATATATCGTTATATCTGGAACATATATGATCCAGATATAATCATACCTGATTCAGATATAATTATGTCTAATCCATTGTTGCCGGGTAATTACTTAACAAAAGAAATCCTCATCGTCAATAACATCCTCTTAATAACCATAACCCGTCCGCAGGTATTGTGTTCTTTTCTTTCGATGTCTTATATGTACCTTATTTCCTGTTTACTTTGTATATTACATTGCTTTTTATTGCATATTGTATAATTTATCTTTCCCTGTTGAATTTATTTTGTAACTTGAGAGCGTTCATGCCCTTAAATAAATAATAAATAGATAAAAGAAATAATTATCAAACTTTTCATATAATAAAAATATTCTTGATCATTATATACCATATTAACAAAAATGACATAATAAAAATATATCAATTGCGAATCTTCTTTTCACCATTCCTTCGATCGTAGTATCTCGGGCCTCGTCGTGTACTTGAATGTATCGTTTTCATCTTGATTCCGGAAACGATACTTGCCGACAGAGAAGGTTGAGAGCCCCGTACTGTCGACTTGTAATCCTGAGCGCGAGCAATTAGCTGTGCACGGCATCAGCAACTCCGCCCTCTCCCCTTACCATCTATATAACCATTTCTCCCATCATCCCTCTACCGTATCTCGCCACCCTGCACGGCCGAACAGGTTTTCTCTCCACAGATCTTTGTATTTCTCGCCGTACGTTTTATCGCGTGCCGTTTCCGAGGCACAAATGATACGTAAAAAATAAGTCTTGGTTCGGAGAAAGTATCTGAAATGGTAATTGCATTCTTTGGATGGTGAATTTAAATTCTTCAATACGATGAATAGGATAATAATGCAAAGTTTAGCAGAATATATAATGAAAATCGGGGAAATCTCGACTTGTAATTTGTTCGAAAAACTGATTACTCTTTCGGTATTTATTCCGAATAAAAACTAACTAAATCTAAGTTAAACAGTATATATAAGTAGTATGGATAACGTTTTATATATATATTTAGGTTTCATTCATTAGCTACCACCGCATGTCAAGTTATATGTACGTTCAAGCAAAGCGAAACAGTTAAATTAAAACATTGATAATAAAAAATATGTACGTTATACATTTTTACGAGGGCATTATACTTGATGTTATATTTGGAGTATTTTTCGGTTAATTCTAAATAATCCGAAAAAATAACAACTATTTATTTATAGTTTTTTCTTATGGTATACAACACTTCATGCTTTTTTATGTTACACTGAAAAAAAAATTTGTTATTTTCAAGTAAATATTTACATGAATGGTAGCAACTAAATATTTACTTGAATTAAGAAAAGATTTTCTTGAATTAAGTGAGATTTACTAAAAAGAAAGAAACATTTTCTTAATTCAAGTAAATATTTACTTGAAAATAACAAATTTTTGTTTCAATGTATGAATTATTTGTAGTTTTCATAAATTTTCATCGCCAATTTTGCATTATCGTTTTTCTAATCGTGTTATTTGGAAACAGTGTTTCAGAAGTCTTTTTTGTCAACAACCTCTATTAGTATTCTTACTATAGTACGGATTTTTAATAAATTATTTCCTATAATATCATAAACCCTTTCATTTTCATAACAAAATACTTCCTCTATATAACTCTATAAAATGAATTATCACCTAATTACCTCGGTATGCAGTTGAAGGCATATTAAGATGAAAACGTAAACCAAAATCGATGTACCCAACACGTGTACCAACTTGTAACGATACTTTGAAGCGTACATAATCCATTAAAGCGTGCGAAAGCGAGAGCGGTCGGAATTAAAATATTTATTGGACTTTGCAATTTCTTCGGAAATTGCTCATTGCCAAAAGTTGAGAATTAAAGTTCCAAGAGAATTCGCACCCTTGCTAGTCGAACTAAGGCGGGGATTGCACGCCGGATAAATGAACGCTCACCAAGATGCAAGCTCCAGGAACAGAAAGAGGGAAAAAAGTTCGTGTACGTTTCTTGCGTATGTGTTGTTGATATTTTATTGCTCGTCTGTTATCTGGAGCGTTCCGTTTCAACTTTTATAATAAGACAGCGGTAACTATGAATGAAAATTTGGTCAAGTAAATATTGCTATTTTTTTCACCAGACAATTTACTAAGATAAATTAACGAAGAAAAGCATTACTCGGAAGTTCATTATGAAACAATCCAATTGCGTAAAATGCTAAAATATGTCTTTCATTCATAATTGATTTTTATGAACGTGTAGTAGTTATGTATGCATACATGTGGTCATAATATTATATCCACGTAGTACTTCAGTAAAAGCATTTTGTCCTGGAATGCTTAAATATTTCAAAAACTCACTAGAAGAATAAGCGTCAAGGAGTAAATGAAAATAATACACTAATGTCAAATATATTCCCATTTCAGGTTATAATCTCGACGCAAGTTGGCGTGGATGGTCCTCTGTTGGCCGTTTCGGACAATATGTTTGTCCACAATAACAGCAAACACGGTCGCCGAGCGAAACGACTCGATCCCAGCGATCCAGGTGAATACAACAGTGAGTATACATGCTACGGCTTTCTCCACGCACAATTCAATTACTTTTCACAATAAAAAAAAAAAAAAAAAAAAAAAAAAAAAAAAAAAAAAAAAAAAAAAAAAAAAAACAACAAAACAAACACAACCACCCACACGCCCGACCACAACACTTCGGTGTGTTCGCAGAATCGATCTACAGCACCGCAGGCGGGACGATACTTTACAGAGGTGATTATAATTCTAAAAGATCATGATACACGATTATTCTCCTCGTAACTCGGCAATCGAGTTTAAGCGGGCTCATCGTTTAATCCGCGCGCTCTTCTGCCCGTAATTGCATAGATCAAGCTCGTCTGCCTTCGCGACGCTTGCCTACACACTGCATTAATCCTCTCAATTCAGCGATTAAACTCCAGTGACAAAGCACTTCACTCATTATCTCATTGATCTCATTTTTGTCAACTTTTCCTAAAACCACTTAAGAAATTGTTGAATCTTTTGTTACCATTTATAGCTTTTCTCGTAGACACTGACTACTTCATATTCCGGTTCCCTCACAGAAAAAAATATGTTCGGTTAGTGTTTACACCTAACTGTAAATATGTTCACAATCTGACGATGGGAATCGAACCTATAGGACCTTTATGACGAACGGTCCATGAGAATCAAGAATGATGAATAAGAAATGATTCTTGTAATTTATACATTTATATATATGAACGCAAACATCAACAACAGTACCAACTTAAAACCAACCTGCTTGCTCATGGTGATCTATATTTATATACCTGCATATATATGATTAACACTTGTAAGCTTCCTTTCCCTGGTAAAAAAATTGACATGACCTTGCGAGAACCAGGCTTCTGGATCATGGAAAGGCCACGTTAAATTTTCTACCAGGGTTGTTCAGGCAGTTCAACAATTTGGGTAATTTGTTCTCATCGAAAATAATCTCTACAACTTGAAGGAGAAATGATAAGTAAGATCACCACCAGTATTAAAAAGGAACGCAGCCCGTCGAAAGATGCATTATTAATATTTAACTTACTTATACAGTTTACGAGAGCGTCATATATAGTAGTCACATTGTCTACAAAAACGTATGTAGTAACAAGCTATTGCTTAACTTCCATAAAGTATTATCTTTTTGTTCTTCCAAATGTTTAGGAAATAATTTCTTCCAAAAGTTTAGGAACAATTAATGATTAAAATCCGTAATTGTCGTTTTAGAACCGATTCTACTTTTTTCGAACCAATGTTTAATGTTTAGAAACAGACCATTGATATTTTCGGTTTCACAGATTTAGAGGACTCGAAAAGAATTTCTGAAATTTTAATCAGGCTAAACCCCCATACTCGTTATGTAATATCAAACTATTAACGAACGATGGTCATAAAAATAGCTAATTAACGAAGAAAGACAAAACTTGATCCAATACGTTTTTGATAAACCTTTAATATAAAGTAAAAACTATTCGATTTCACCAAATAAAGTACCACGACTATTTGGGTATGACTATGCGAATCCAAAACTATTAACGCCAAAGTAGAAGTCTGCCAAGAACGATCGCATTACTCGTAATAAATAGGACAATTTTTTACGCAAACAGTGCATCACTCGCCATTTGCTCGCGTCGGCACGTTGCTCCCTGCGCATACCGGTGGCTCGGAGATTCCAAAGGACATAGGCCGCTTTGGCACAGAGATAGAGAATAAGTGAGTGGTAGCGAAAGCAAGAGAGAGGAGGCGGATATAAAGAGTCATAGGGCAATTCAGCAAAGTTTGGAGTCCGCGGCGCATACAAACGGCTGATATTGCCACCCCCGCAGCATCTCGTCATTCCACGAGCCTCGGTTTAGTTTCTTCTCCTTTGCCGCTAGTCGCTCTCTCCCTATTCGTTTCCCTCGCCTTAGAAAGTCGTCTTTCTCGGAGCCTCCGAGTTCCTCAGTTCCTACCGTTCGCGAGACAAGATGTAAATCAATGGAACGGGAAAACGAAGGTTCCAACATTCTCTATTCTCTCCCTCGGCTTTCTTTCCGCACTACGACTCGCTTCTTCTTCCCTTGCCTTTGTCTGGTTAGCTGACAAGCGCAAAGGCACGGAGCGCGGAATTGGTCTCGTTTCCTCCCTTTTTCGCTAACCTGTCTTCCTTCTCTTGCTTTTCCCCTTGCTCCTACTTTCTTCCATGTTTACGTTCGACTTTTTGTCTCGGTATCTTTCCTCTTCGCCAATTGGAGATTTCATTATCTGCCGGTGGAATATTAGGGAAGCAAATGTTACTTTACGAATGTTGTATCACGAGTTTTATTATTTGTGCCAGTGTGATCGTGTATGATTTCACTCATTTTTGTTATTGCTCAAGTTTTTCTTTCTTTCCTTCTTTCTTTCTTAGAATGCGTTTTTGTCATCGTAGATAAGGAAAATGGTTTTAATTGGAATAATGTATTAAAATATACTTCATACGTTTTCATCTGTCGCATTTCACTGCCGTTAAGTAATATGAGAATAAAATCATATTCTATATAAAGTTTAGGTATATTTAGGAATCATGTTGTGCCTTAATTTATCAAAATTGGTAAATATTACACATTTTATGAAATGCTGTTACATTTCCCGCATTATCTCGTATCGTCTGCATTGTTCTCGTTTCTCCGCTCCTCCTTCTCAGTTGCTACGAAGACGGTGGTTCGTGAATGCTAAGTTTAAGCTATCTCGGCCCTTCGTCCTCCCCTCTTCGCGATACGCCATCTCATACTGGCACTCTCACAAACCCTCATTGAACCACAGTCTGCCGCCCTGCCTTTCCCCTCTCCCAGTAGCATCTCACCGAAACGCTGAAACGGGCATACCAATGAGGCGGACAATCGTCGAATCTGGTGGCTGCAGGTTTTTCCAAGCTATAGGGAGACGCAATCTCCAGTGAGACTCGCTGATATAATTTGATCTTGTTAGCAGCAGTAATGTTGCGGATCTTCTTTTATTTTGTAAAATAATAATTAACATTACTGAAGGTGCAATTAATATGTGATATATTTATATTTTTACTACAAATATTTTTATTTTATCTATACATACATACATTTTAAAGTACATTAGGATAATTTTTGACAATATTAAATTATAGAAAAAAAAATTTTTTTTTCTCAGTATATAAATATCAGCAATTACAAAATACATATTTAATATAACGCAAGAATGCTAGGGATATATATAATGAAGTCCATCCACAAAGATCAATTACTCTAATGCCAGGCCTTCCAATTACTTACAAAATTTAAGATAAAATTTGTGTCGCACATATATATAATTTCTCATTATAGATTTCAAATGAACTTAAAATGTAGACTTATAATTGTTCCTAATAGCATTATAAAAGCAATACTGAGTTTGAATGACGAAACAAATAATATACATTAAATTATCTTATAAAAGGATACACAGTTTAGTTGGCATGTTCTTCCAAGCGCTACCTAAAAAATAGTGGCTCAATTTCCACAATTTCGATTATTCAAACTTGACCCTCCCTGGTTCAAAACATCTTAATTAAATTATCATATTTACTCCAAAGAAATTTAAAATTTCCAGTTTCATAGACAATTTACGTAAATTTATTTATAGATTTTTGCTCCCACTTTCATATGTTTAATTTATGACTTTTTTTAAAATTTAAAGCATATATTGTAACAAAGTGAATAAAACAAAATATATTGCAGAGAATTCGGGATTTTGATTTAATTAATCAAAACTAATCAAAAGTAATGAAACTCGAAAAAATTGTCCATAAACTAGCTTTATTTTTTACTGGGGAGTAATAATCAAGTAAGAAATAAAGCATTTTGTTTAAGAGTTTAGGTCCATAAGATGTTGATGAACATTTTTCAAATTAATATTTTCTCTTCTTTTATTTTGTATGATTTTTGAAATTCATATGTAATTTTATATGTAACATAAATCCTGATAATCGATAAAACAGTGGCGATATTTTAATAATACAAAGTCTCATAAAAATTGACAATGAAATACAGGATGCTAGAACAAAAGCCAATTTTCGTAATCTGTTTTCTAAATAAATTTAAATAGGTATTTCAAGGTTCTGGCACGGGATCAGGCTCAAGTTCAGCCATACTTTAACCACGTTTGATAATTCTGCTTATTATTCCAGAAATCTCGTCGTTGCATGTTGAAACGGGAAATTTAATTGTGACACAGGGAAAAGTATCGCAATGTGCACATATTCTATAATATATATAATATGCTTGCGAAATATTCAGTAAATTCAATTAAATACTAGGTTACTCAGTACTTGCCATGCCAAATCGTTCAAATCAACGACATGTTAGTACCCTAGTAGAAATCTGTCCATTCTTTTCTTACACTATCCATTTCTCCTATGCCTTTAACATGGTAAATATCTGAACTGTCTAAGAATTGGCTAAGAATGTAGTTATTACAATGAAATATCCCTAGTAGAAAATAAGACCAGTTTATGGACATAAAAATTGCGCAGAAACTGGTGTTATTTTTTACTAGGGATGAGTGAAGTAAACTGAATGGAAGTCATGTTAACGAAATATTTAGTTGGTTGCAAATTTAACTAAATAGTTTGTTGAATTTTTTTCTCACTGTACCTAATAATCTTGAATTTACGTCACACAACTTATCAAAACATGTATCCTATCCGAAAATTAAATGTAAGAAAATTTTTATTAAACTAATGATAATAAAGATTACGATAATGTATTGAACAAATAGATTTATATTTCAATAGTTTTAATCGAAAGTTTTAATTGTTTCTAAAGTGAACCTTATTTCAGAGTAACCCGGGAAAAAATGGATTCAGATATAATTGTATCTGAATTATACATGGCTATATGTGGATCATATATGGTTGTATCTGGATCATATATGGTTATATCTGGATCATATATGTTCCTGATATGATCATATATATAATTGAGATATAACGATATATGACCATATATATACATATATACTTATATCAGGTCAAAATCCATATATAATTATATATCGTTATATCTGGATGGAACATATATGATCCAGATATAATCATACATGATTCAGATATAATTCTATCTGATCCAGATATAATTATATCTAATCCATTTTTTCCCGGGAAATTGTACTCAAAAACATAATTATTTAAAAAACTAGAATAAAAAAAATATATTTCAAGGTTAATTTATTAGTCATGACAGTATTGTTTGTTCATTTATTCTATATTTATCTCAGGGTATCTATTTATATTTCAGGGTAGTTTGAGATGGTTTCTTTATTTTGGCAAGACCCTGTTGTTCCTTGTGGAGTTGAAAAATTAAATACTCTTAGCATCGGAGATTTTATTTGTCTCAAAATTATTCATGCCGCCATTGAACTTCGCTATTTCGACAATCACTACAATTACTTTTTCTATTCCCGGTCTATCGACGGGAGATATTGTAGAAATAATTTGAACATAATATAGTTTATAACAAACACAAAAACACATTATCTACGAAACTGCTATTTTTATAATAGTTGTAACATTCCTGCAATAACTCAAACTTTTGTCTGTAATATTCATCGCACGTATAATTTCTCATTGGCAGTTTATTCGTTATATTTATAAAAACTTTGTATTAACAATTGGTTCAGATTATTTTATCAATGGCATGTGCTATTCATTATTATTATTTTATTCTACGTTTATTATTAATTTTTTTTTTTTTTTTTTGCTAGTATTTTTGATATTTTTGTCACTTTTATTATCATCACAAATTAGCAAAACAAAATTTTAATAGAATGTAGAATTATTAAATAAGAGGATATATTCGAAAATAATAAATTTCTTTTCTAAATTGAAGAACGTTTTTATTCTAATGAATTTTCGAGATCAGTGTTTTTTTTTTTTTTTGCAAATTATGCATTCGCTTTACGCAAGAATTCTGTAAAGGTAAGGCAATGATGAAATGCTAAAAAATTTTATAAAATATGAATCGTACAATAGCAACCAACGTCTAAAGGATTAAAGCCTAACTTCTCTAATAACAAAAATAGTACGTCTTTTATTTAGTCCGTAAAATTCAATGGTTGGTAAAAGTTTAATAAGGAGTTCTATGTTAACAGCTTTCTCTTAAATTCACAATGTTCCAATTTAAAGGAAAAAATACCATAGATACATCAGAAGCAGTAAGCACATTAAAAAATAAATACTGAGATGAAACATATACCCAATATATTCGTGAAGTTGAGCAACGGTCTCCTATTCTGGTAAGGGAACACACCTCGCGTCTCTGCATTTGTTCATAAATACAAGTGTCTTATAACGTTAAAGCTCATATATTATAAACTATGGGTCTTGTTTGATATAGTCCCGTATGGGTAAGATCGACGTTATCTACAAAAAACCTGAAATTCATGAAGAAAAACACAATTCACTAAAATTAAGTCAGAGATTACGCAACTATAGTGATGCGATAAAATGTCAGGGTCACAAATATCTTGCTCGCCCGTGATCGTTTTAAGGCACGTATTGTGTTTAGTAATTCTTCAAACAATACGTAGAAGCAGTCATGGATTCTTCTGTTTATGGTTCGAGTGCAGGAAATTGAACTCCGCAGTGACACTATATATAGTTTTGTTGTACTTTATACAATTATTATTTTGCAATTTGTACACAATTATTGTATACAATTATTAAATTGTTCCAATACAAATTATTGCAAAGTTTCAAATATATAACAAAAATTGAAGAGAACGAAATGTTGGCTTCGTTAATGGAGCACGCTCAATTCCTCTGCAATGTAACTTGGCAACAACAGTATTTTCCGAGCTGACACCTTTCGCCATCTAGATATGTTTCACTATACAATTCCAGTAAATAGCCAATACAACGATGTTCAGTACTTAAACTAGGAATTTCGTGGATTTTAATGTCCGTTTAAATGTGTAACATATATAATTCGAATTAAATAAAAAATACGGAAATACATGAAGCATATTTCAATTCTATGCAAAATGGACTCACCTCCCATTCATTTTGATCCACAAGTGATACTTTTGGATTATGCTCCTATCTATTTACAATCACGGGCACCTTCATCTTCACTCCACATACAAAACAATGCCCAAAATCCTTGAACTTCGTACTCTCGTAAGTCACTGTCGCGAGTAGGTTCGCGACGCTCGCGAAAATTATCTCGATCGTTTCTAGGCAATCGGCGTCAGGCAAAATGTATAGGGTGTTCCATAAACCGTGCCACCGTGCGAGGGTGAACGCGACAAACGGCTTCTGCAGTAGTTTGTTAAGAGCGCTCCGAGATTTATTATTCGGAGTCGGCGGTGGTGGTGGCGGCTCCGAGTATTTGAGAATCACTGGTGGCAATATACTATGATGTCAGCCACTCTGCCGTTGTTCCAACCCTCCTTTTCCTCCTTGCCTCTCCCGGTATTCTTTATCGCACACCCAGAAACGTGCCTCTCTCACTTGGTCCTACCTATATCCAATTTCTTTTTCTTTGCACTCGATCCACTCGATCTCGGAATTCTTCGCTTCTTTGTCTATTCTATACGATCCTACTCACACTCTGTAAATCCTTCTCTTTCATTCTTCCATTCCGATCTCTGCACTCCTCGGCCTCTTCCTCTGTCTTTCATTCACTCGAATCGCCAGTATCTTTCTCCCGCTCGTTTTTGCCTGTCGTTCTCTCACTTCATTACTCCGTACGTCTCTCTCGCACCCGTAGGCCGCCCCCGCGACTATATCTAGTCCCCATCTCCCACACTCGTACACATGCACGAGGTAGCGGGGGCGGCTCGGCTTTGCCGGGGTACAAAATGATATCATTGGGTTATAAATTCCCGGCAGAGACACTAGCGGCCAGATCGCCCTCCTACCATTCCGTTACAACCCTTCCCCGTTGTAACCCTCACTCTCGCTCTCTTCCTCTCCCTCTCCCTCTCCCTCTCACGCGTGCTTTCTCCTTTCGCCTCTTGAGCACTCCCTTGCAAAACACGGCCGCTCTCCCACTTTCTCGCAGAGTCGAGCGACCTGTCACAACGCCGGAAATATATCTGCCACTAGGATCCTACCGAATAAACAGAATATTCAGATAATTTTCCATATCCCAATCCCCTGCATGGAAGCGCCGCGCCGCTCTATCCGATCCGTTGAGCAGTCCAGCGATTTTATGCCCTTCCCCTCTTCGCGTATACGAACTGGTCGCTCTTTAATCTAGGCGACACGGTTTACTTTTCGGTGCTTTTTTCGAATTATAACATATGACTGAGGCAGCGAAAGGGAAAAGCGTCATAATAATATTTTTTACTTTACTTTGGACGAATTACGAACCTTAAACGCATAACGACTTTATACATATGATATAATAAAATATTTTAGTTGGAACACATTCATTGAATTTGCATAATACAAAGTTGAAATAGAAGATACCTTAGACTTTTGTGTATCATTTGTTTTGATATTGGCATATTTCTACCTTCTTACAATACATCAGTTTTCAAGCTATCTGCACATAGGTCACTGGAGAACGTCGTTGATCGATATAATTTCAAAGAATGTTGAAAAAATAAAAAATAACACATACTTACTTTTCTAAAACTTTTATTTAACTCAATAATTCAAATTAAAAATCTTAATTTCAAAGATGGCAATTTTAATATTGTTCGTATTATAGGCCTGTATCCACCCTTACCAGTAGCAACACCCTGCATAAAGGCGATATCGCCCAGTGAGGGATGGACAACGGGCGGCTCGACGGTGATTATCATCGGTGATAACTTTTTCGATGGCCTGCAAGTCGTTTTCGGCACAATGCTAGTTTGGAGCGAAGTAAGCATTATAATCATCATAATAGATGGACGATAAAAATCTGCAATTTAAAGAATGGATATTCATCTTCCGACGCGTAAATGAATTTGATATTTGATATTACGAGTTGACATTATTTATCGAGGAATATTTTGACACACTATTTGCTTTGACTTTCGTGAAAGCTGACTCGACTTGTGTTGAAAAATATATAAATTTCGGAAACTTATATTTCGAATGAAATGCAGAAATATTTGAAATTTATCTATAGAGATATGTAATTTTCATTATCGGTTATAATATCATCATTCTCTGTCATCATCAGTAGTAATCGTATAATTTGGTGTATAATTAATGATTATTTTTCAGTTGATAACACCTCACGCGATTAGGGTTCAAACACCACCACGACAAATTCCAGGAGTCGTTGAAGTGACGCTTTCTTACAAAAGTAAACAATTTTGTAAAGGATCGCCTGGCCGATTTGTTTACGTCTGTAAGTATCCTTTAAACAAATTTCACATTCATTTTAATAAATAAGAGGTAAATACGTTCATTAAAATAGTCTCACATAAGTACACAAAAGTGCCGAGAATAGTGTATTAATATGCTCCCAGAAAGTGAAAGAAGGGTCTTTTGATTTTCGAGTGCGATATTTGCACACAAGTAAGAAACTAAAGAAAGAATGATGAGAAGATTGTACCAGAACTTCTATGTTTTATATTGAATATAGAATAATATAGAGTTTCTCTTCATCGGGAAAGTACATATAAAGTATATTGTTTGCCCTGAATGAAATATTTTTACATAACCAACATAAATACACACACGCACACACACACATATATATATACAAATGTAAATGTGATTTATATGTGATTACTGATACTTTCAGCATTAAACGAACCAACAATCGACTATGGCTTTCAAAGGTTACAAAAGTTAATACCACGACATCCGGGGGATCCGGAAAAATTGCCAAAAGAAATCATATTAAAGAGAGCAGCGGATCTAGCGGAAGCATTATATAATATGCCCAGACCTACCAACGCAGGGATCTCATCGGCGCCGAGGAGTCCAGGTTCGGGACATCCGCCCGGGCCGCCAACTTCCAGTTCTGCGAGTTTCAACTCTTATACGGGTCAGTTAGCAGTGACAGTCCAAGAAAATGGCAGTGCTGCCAAATGGACGGATGGTGAGAATATTATTCATTCATAACGTGTCAGACAAAACTTCAAGTTTGATTGTTACATTTAATTGCTTCATACTTTGCAAGATGCTTTGTAATTTATCGATTGCATTTTCATATCAAATGTTTTTTCTTACTTGAGTTTATTGTATACATTTCCATTTTCACTGAGTTGTTCGAAGAGATTTGTGTTGCTTAATTGGTTCCTTAGCAGCGCTTTTGCCACATTGCGTAGAGACATGTTCCATTTTTGCCTTGCTTTCCACTTTCTTTCCATTTACGAGCTATTCCTAAACACAAAATTTAATTCGTCAACGTCTCCAGGGTGAACAATGGTTTACTGACAAGTTCGTCTGACGGGCAGGTTTCTATTTCTAGACGGTGGCTCGGTGACGACAGGTGCCGGTAACGGAGGTGGCGGAAGCAGCGTTGGCGGGAATAATGACGCCTACAGGCAAAGCAGCAGCGCGAGTCCTAGGGGAGTTGTAACGGGTGGTTACTGTGGAAGTTCAGCCAGTACGCCGCACAGTCACAGTACCAGCGGGAGCTACTCCGTCGCCAATCCCTACACCGGAAGTCCGACTCTCTACACCTCGCGTAAGTTTCGCACTCACTTTGATCTCCTGGGATTTTTATCGGGAGAATTAAACGAAACTGGGGGAAGATTGAAAAACTTTCTATTCGATTATTTTTAGCAACGCAATAAATCGCGTTTAATTAGTACAATACTCCTTCTTGATGGGTACATCGCACTCTAATATCGTAATTTATTATCTATGTTGAGGCGAGTTGTACTTTCGATGTTAACAGTTCTATACTTTGTTATTCATGATGCAATTATGTGTAGTGTACGTATGTATGATTGTGATTGTTGTTACAAGAAAATTATAAATATTTTTGTATCATTCATATCCATCTCAGCGAGCATAATTCTGATAATTTATATAACAATTATGCAAATGCTATATGTAACTGTTACCTTCAATGTTTGGAGGGATTTGCAAATAAAATAATGCCTTGGATATTTCTGATGCAATTATATTGATCACTAATATCTAGATTAAAATTAATAATAATAATTAATATTAATTTTATTAAATTAATTAATATTAATTAATTATATTAAAATTAATATTAATAATAAAATTGCATTTAAAATTATAGTGGGGTTAAATTTTCATGGAAAAATCAAACAATGATATATGTTAATGTTTAATAACATTGACAGAATCCTTTAAACCTTAATCTCGATGTCGTATAAATGCTTAAGCTCACTTTCATTTTGCATGAACGTCGCTGAAGATGTTGCACCCATTATGATTTTGTTTTAGCGCACGAACAGTATGGCATTTTCTATACGTCCGGGGACGGAAGTGCATTCGCCCCTGTAGTTCGACCACCGACCACCTCAGTCCCACCGCACTGGCCCACACAGCACCACCTCGCTACAGCCGCCCAGTAACCGCGAACCGTCCACCAACACCAACCACCATTCTGTGCAATGCACTTCCACGTCAAACAACGAAAGTTCGACTATGAACTGACAATCGAGAATGTATGTATTTTAATTTGGCTTGGCAATGCATGCCGTTATTTTATTTTTTCGTTGTTTTGCTTTCCACGTTCGTCGATGTAGCAATAAAGTTTTTAAAAATTTGGTATGCTTACTATATGTAGCACGTGGAGCGTGTGGGTTTCTGTCTGCCCTTTTAAAATTATAAACAGAATTACCATATGCATTTTATCATATGAAGTAATAATGTCGATTTTTGCGAAATGTTATCACATTGTAAAATAAACATTCTCCACGTAATAAGTTTCATAATTTAATTGGATAGATCATTAGAAACATCCATGTTGCCAAAAAGTTGCCAGCATTAGTTTCATATAGTACACTGTTGAATAATCTCGATCTAAAAAAAAAAAAAATGTATGCAATTTAGTAAAAAGTAACATGCGTATTTAATGTCGTTCATACAAATTTGATGCAGATTCATAAATGTTAATACATGTTCATTAATCCTTCATATTGTACATCTACATATACATATAATATAAAAATGTACTCTATTGAGAAAATGAATGTACAGTACATTAAATTTCATGACACTTTTAATAGTGAACTTGATTAACATCTTTTTTGAATTGAATGTAATAGTTGTGCATATTATAACACACATATACATACAAATCCATTATATTTCATGTACACCCATATATGTATTATATTTCACGAAGTACACATTACCTTCCATGCAAGTATACATAAAATTTTATACAGGTGCAGATTAATTTATTATCAATCTCGCAGTGAAATTTCATGATGCAACTCTTCAAATTTATTTGCATACATCCATTAAATTTAATGAGAATTGCATGATAGTATATTATGTATCAAGGGCATAATTATCGATATTCACGAGTGTAAAGTTTGACGCACGAACGAAGCGAGAGGGACAATACACTCGTTGAAGATCGATATTTCGCACGTGATACATTTTCATCCGACGGTCGCGAAGCTCGATTATTTGCGCCCGTATCTGCCACTCTAGGGCGCGAATTTGAGAAAAACACTCGCAATGTTAAAAAGTTTAATTCAAATTTAATTTCCCCTATACTTTCCTGGAAATTAATGTAATGTTGATTACAGTGCTGGTATGCACAGAAAGCGCATGAAATTTGATGACATTTTCAATAGTATGTATACCTATGTGACAATCTTGTAGAAATTTACTACGTAATTCTTTACTTTACTAGTAAAGTAGTAAAGTGTAATAGTAAATTAAGGCATTCGGTAGTAAATTTTTATACAAGGGCAAATTGTAAGCAAGCGCTTGTCGTTAGTACATAAAATATTCTTCAAATAATGACATTGTTGGTAATAACGCGATCACAACTTTAAGAATGGACTCTATTATCCATGTAAAATGAAGATCGAAACTACACATATAGGTTTCGTCAAGTCAAAATATTTATCGTTGCAGGATTAGGCGATGCAGTCGGATCACCGTTCAACAATCCTTACATATTGCCTACTTGCAGTCAAGGATACTCGAGCGTCGGTAGCCCACTGTTGTCATCAAACAGCAAATAGTACCGCAAGACGTAAGCATTGTCGAAGGCGTCGATCGATTCGGCATGGTTGGCGCCTTACTCGAACATCGACCACGGACAGGAAATCAAGAAATTAGTCAATAAACGAAAAAACCGTTTACCGCAGCGCCGTCTATAGGACAACAGTATTTGTTTTCTTCTTCAATTTCACGTAAAGATCGACGAACTGGATATAGCTCTTTTTATACAAATTATAGACAAAAGAGAATTGGTCTTCTAGAAAAGCGTCGTTCTAATTTTAGTTAAATCGCGTACTCTACTCCCCGTAGGTAATCGATAAATAAGACAGTGCAAGTCCGATATACTTCGTCTATGCCGACGAACGAATTTATCTAATGTCAATGATGATTTCGAGGGACTCCTGTGTACCGATTAATAACGCAAAAGCGCACCCTAAAAACATGTAACTGGAGACATTGATAAGCTAATACTTAAGGAATTAAGCATATCCTGCTGCGCGAAAGGCGGAACAATTCTAAACAATGTTTCATTCTTTCGATACTTCACCGATTATATGTAAATCTGCAATACGCGTGCTCATGTTGTGACGTCGAACTGGAACTTTCGGTTTAGATTAAAAATGTTTCGCAATTCCCTCCATTTCAATTGTTTATCAGTTTTACTTGCTAAATGTTATGGAGAAAAGTTGTCACTATACGATATCAACACCTTAATAGCTTTACCATATTGTTTACGTTTGAGCATTCGCTGTTATCACGAAAGCAGTAAACAATAGTTTATTCAAAGGCTATGTAATTTTCAACTGTATTTAAAAGTTATGTTATGAAGCGGTACACTTTTTTCACGACTGTATTGAAAGTTTGTATCAACTCCAGAGCGGAAAATAGTACTTTTTCGACTGCATCATATTTTAGACGTTTGGCGATATTCGTTGTTGCAGGAGTATGCTTTGACTAATATAAAAGGGATATTTCCTAATACAAGTATGGCACAAATTATATGGTATGCATTATGGGCGTAATCGGCAATCTTTCCGCCCTCGATACACAATATGTACTATAAATTTATAAAAATACTATGCGCACATGATTGTAGAAAATGAAAATCAGAAGAGTAACGCGATGTAGGACAACACGAGTTTACCTTTGTTTGTCTAGAATATAATTTTGCAAAAATGGCATTTCAACATCGCGTTCAGTTTGGTATATACGAGATACAATCTTTTATTGAATCTTTTATATTGCAACCTCGTGGCATAGTTCGATGAATTTCGAAAGAAGTAACGATGCACTATAGATGGACATATCACTTAAGAATGAGTAACAGGCTCTCTAGTTGTAGAGTAAGAAGGAAAAAGAATGATCGAATTTTAAACATTCTTACGCCCCTCGTCTCTTCGTCTTTTATGAAAAACACACGCATACACACAGGTTAGCCGATATCTCGTAGTAAGTTAACGTACGACGCGTACGGCTTGTACGTATATTTATAAAAATTATATAACTTGTACATTATTTGTAAATATTGTTGCCATCATGTACAAAAAGAAAAGATGAAGTATCGATTTCCAAGATACTCCTCGAAGTGAAAATAGAACGATTGTAGAGTAAAACGTTATATTATACATAGATGTACATAATCTTAGAACTTCCGTAGCATATCTTGTACGTTAAACAAGTTTGATGTGACTTTACAAAGTTTCTCGAAAATTAATAGTAATAAGAGCCTCTTTACGACTGCGCGTATTGGTCACTTCGTATTTTCAAGTTTTCGAAGATGTTGAAAAAAACAAATTTTTAAATAAATTGCTATGGGTTTTTGGAACAGTTTACATCTACCCAGACGTATTTGGGACGTTTCGTCGATCGAACATTGTAAAGTTCAATCAAACTTTGGTAGAAATGTAAAAAACTTACAGCTAATTCGAATTGTTTTGTAAGTCGGTCCAAACGAGTCTTGTACAACACTCATGAAAGTATACGAGAGAAGAACCAAAAATGAAGTCTCTAGTGATTTCACGCTTACCGAAATTCCGCGAGTGCAGAATGAAAAGTCCGATTTTTTAAAATCACACTAAACCTTCGTAACGTCGAGACGTATCGTTGAAAGTACTCCTTTCATACCATATCATAACGGGGAAATAATATACACGAAATGCAGTTGTCTTAATGACTTTTCACATGCGTATACTAAGTGCGTTTTAGTTCTGGAGACAGTGGCTCTCTATGGCCTTGTGATTATTGTGTTATTTTGTTAATACTGTTCGTTTTGTCTTTCTTAATTGTAATTCAACGACAGCGTTTCGATGTCCGCCCTAATACGTGTTCGAAGGCAGACACAAACGCATTCTTAAATAACCGACACGAAGCAGAATCTCGTCAATGTATATTAATATAAATTAAAACTTTTTGGGAATTAAACATTTTGGATTCGCCGAAGTCTACATTTTATTAATTTCCCTATTTCTTACCAATCATCACGACAAAAAATAATTTAAGAACTGATCAATTAAACACATATTTTTTATACGATGCAAAAATCGTATATAAGTATATAGCACTACAAATCATCATCATCAATAATAAATATTTTTCGAAAAATTGAAGTCCTTATTTATGCACCGATTAAATCAGTATTTACGATTAAGGGGACGATGCCATAGTCAGAAGAAAAGTTTAATGCGCCAATAGCGCCGCACATTTGACGGCAATTTGTAAAATATTTCTGGAGATGGAGATTGACGAGGGAAAATGAAGAATAGAATAAATGTCGTGTATAGGTATAGGAAAGGTTGGAATGTTGCACGTTAAGTTTGGAATTGTAGATTCGGTGGATTTATTTGAAAGGTTATGTGACTTTAGGTTTTGTTCTTTGACGACAAGTACTACTATAAATATGACAGATATTTTCACATTGCATGGTCTTCGTAATTATATTATCTAGTGCGCTCATGCTTGATTTCATTTCTTGAAGCTGCAATATATATATATATATATAACATGGTATAAAAAACTTTTTAGAAACGTTGTCTCCCCATTGGGCATATACATATATATATATATATACAAATATAAATTGTAATAATTACAGTAACTATACCCAAAATGCGATTACAATGGATTCCCCCCGCAGTAGCGCATGGGATTTATAAAATACTTACTTCAAAAGATTTCTTATTTTCGCCACTTTTATTAAATGATTTTTTTCCTAATAGAATGCGGGAAATACGTGTTCCCCACACTGTAGTTAGTGCGGGAAATGCAACTAACATTTCCCGCATACTATTAAGAAACATGTCGTTCGTTATATGAATTGTACGATCCGAAATGGAGAATCAAATGTGTACCGTAGAAAATATGCGGACAGTATAATAGTTTTCATATATACCAGTCAAAGGCATTTTTTTTTTAATATACTTTTATTTTGACCCACCGTGAACCAAGTTCGTTTGTTAATACTTATAATATACAAGCAAGTAATAACGAAAACAAAATTACGAAAATTAAAATGAATATTGAAAAAAGACCAAGAATCCATCGCGATAGAGTACTGGCCAAACTGGTTCTACCTGCGATAAGTTGTTACAAATATGTTTGTCTAAAATTTGTCGAATTGTCATCTGTTATATATTAGATCTTCTTTTTCTAAACTCATTTTGCCCCTGCTTTATTTATACTTCCGGCTGATCGCTAGCCGGCTTCTGGATGGTTCAAACACAGCACTTAACAAGACATCGCACACTTAATATCACAAACTCACAACTTTGCCATCACCTCTGTGCTCACATTCTTCTGTGTAATAGCGTAGGGAAACCATATAGAAAATCTATCCCAAGTACAGCTATTAGATTTGCTATTTTTAATTTTTTAGCATAAACATAAGTGTAAAACCATTAATAGTATTAATATTGCGAAGTTTACATATAAAATGTTCTTATTTTATATGCTACAGATGTATTTAGCACTCCTGCGCTAGTCTATATCCACCTTTAGAATAGACGAATCCAGATTTTATATATAAATTTCAAGTATTTAATTTTTTCATAAAATTTTGATGTTGGCATTGTTACGTTAATTTGAATAACGACCATGAACATTTTATGATATTGTTCAAGTAGAAATGGACCTTGAAGCGTTACATATCTGACAAGGCCTTAAAGGGAATGTAATGCTAAATCTAGGGCCAAGTGAGGCCTTATATGGAAAATCAAAGGCAATCAAGGGCAATTTCTACCAGGACGAGAGATAAAAATGATAATAATTCATCACTAAAAGCGTTTTTTTTATGTAGTGAAATTGTGACTTCGAATCCAAGTGTTTTTTTAGAACTATTTCACGAGTCTTTACGAAAGTGAGAAACATTTTATGGAAGAAGAACATGAACTTTTTAAAACCAACGATTTAGTACGAGACGCCGCAGGAACGGCAAACATTTTGCACGGTATGGGTGAAAGCGCTTATTGTACTTCACGAACAAGGGTTGGAGAATGTGCCCGGGGTTAACAAATAGCGAAACAGGATATATTCTCCCACCCTTCTCTCTTCAACTTGTGTTCCCTTCATCTCTGTCGAGGACCACTTCGGAACGATTAGTTCACATGGTGTCCCATTACACCAGCGGCCGCCAAACGGTGGCGTGCATCGCGTACCGCATTGTCAGGCTGTTTGTGTTATTAGATTTTGATTGGACGGCACGTGCCAATAGAAAAATAACGGCCTCGTGCGATGCGACGTTCGTCAAGCGCTACAACGTGGGTAATAGGTCACAAAAACACAACGGAATTACTTTCGCGCGCGAGATTGATATTGCAGCAACCGGAGATGTGTGCCTTTCCTCCGAACATATGCACACGCCTGAGGGTATTTGGTGAAGTATTAATTCTTAATGAAGATTGTATACAACCGTACATATAGTAAATTTACTAAATCTGAGTAGGTTTAGGGAAAGTTATTTTTACCGAACGCCAATGTAAAAGTCATAGCACAATAATAACGATAATAATAATAATTATTATTATTATTTAAAACTGAACAATTCTTTGAACCGCAAATAAAATAAAAGACACACGAAAATCAATTTTTTTAAATGCTTGAAATAAAAAATACTTTTTCTAAAAGCTGTTCCAGAAGCTAAATTCTCCAAGTAAGATTCAACGCTCAAATAAATAATAATCTTACACCAAAGTTCGGTATTGTCACATAATGTATTTATTTGTTTTGTTTTGTTTTTATTAATTAATTTATTATCAAATTGACGGAGGCAGAATGCAAAGAATTGAACCGAATTTACGCAATGAACACTATTAACCTTATATTGATTGCATATCTCTGATTGATAGAATACTACGATTAATAAAGTTATTAACATTTATTGATTGATCTAAGGATTTATCGTAATGATGCCAAAGAATACTTCATAAGCCACCTTCTTATTTTGTGGAAGTATCATAAATGTTTCTCTGTGAGGTATATATTGTGTCAAGAGCAAATTGTGATGCTGAGGTGAGATGCTCACCGGAATATCCGGAATCTGAATACTTGATCATTGACTGGAATCCAGACAAACGAAATAAATTCATGGTTCCAAGAAAAAGGTGGCATATGAACTAATTCGTAAAGATGGATTTAAGATGGTTCAATATATATTATATATATGTTAGAAACGTATTATATGAGGACTTTTTTTTTATCAGGTGGCTATTACGAGGACATTTGGCTCTTATGAGGACTGTCCTCGTAAATTTACATATATATATATATATATCGATAGATATATGTATTACATATATCGATAATTTAATAATTTATTCGGCATGTATGATTGTTTTAACCTGCGCTCTGCATTTGGATTTATGAATTAAAAAAAAAAATTGGTCGCATTATGTTAATAGAAGCATCACATTTACATATTTTATGTAAAATTTTATCTTTTTCAGGAAAAAATACAAATGCAAAAATACCAAGAAACAATCACGATTATTTTCAAATTATGCCTGTGATGTGTTTTCCTTCAGAAAAATGGGAACTTCGATTATGTGCCACCGCATTTATGTCTTTTCCTTTTTGCCTTCTGCCCTTCAACGAACCCCATTAGCCACTAATCCTCCACGACCAAGCTGCTTATTTTTTTTAGACACGTGCTGAAATATGCTTTTAAGTTTCCCTTATCTCCCCACCCGGAGGGATCATCAAATCTCCAAATTAGAATTATGTTTCCAACCCAATTTCGTTGAAATACACAGATATTGCAAGAGTGCTCGTCTAAAGGCACAAAATGCATTAAAAGTAGTACCGAAGAGTTCTAAGGCTTATTTAAGAGTAAATCTGTTCTTACATGTAGATGCGGATATGTCTGGAATTAATTTCCTTTCATACAAATAACGTATATACATGTAACGCAAGAATGCTTTGTGCCAAATAAAATAAAGGATGCTTTCGTAATGTAATAAAAATATCTTTTTTCTCATTAAGGATTAACGATGTATATTTTATTTTTATTAATATTTAATTCTAATCGAAATTGAGAGTGAACTATTAAAAATATATACATAAATAATTTCTAAATTAAATTTGAAAGTTATAAATAATTCCAATTATTCATTTGTAGAAGATTCTAAGACTAATTAATTGTACTGAACTTAAAGTAGAAGAAGTGCACCAGTTAGAAGACGAAGGGAGGGATTATTCTGCACATGTTAATGGTCATTTTTTTTATGGAATACTTATAAGCAATATTATTTCCCATCGAATACATACGCCCAAATTTATATTGATATATGTTGAGTATCGTATTGATAAAATGATAAGAACAGTATAAATATGCATGGTTATATTGGTTTTACAACTAAATTATTGAAACAAATCTCCTGATGGGTGGTCGAGTGAAGTGTTTACTTAATTAGACGGAAAAATTGAAATAGTCTTCTGAAAGTGTTTTGTCAGGGATTACTTTCCAATCCAATGTCGAAAAATTATACCATCGGTATCGAAAAATTCTGAAGTATTTCTTTCCAATTGTATCCATACTAAGTACCCGGAATTTAACATTAATGGTCAAACCTGGTTTACTGAAAGATGCTGAGATTACAATAGAACATTTAAGTAAATCAAATTACGTTCATATTTTATGAAAAAAATGATATATATTTCTTGAGCATGAAAATTTGTTTTCACTTTATATTCTTTAAACGAAGAAAATTTTAATAGAATAAAGAAGGGTTTTTAGCCCACACAGTCCAATTTCGATCAGGGGTTGAAAGACGTCATGCACCCTTCTTAACGTTCTGTCAGTTCGAGTTCTGGGTCGAATCGGGTTCGTGCGATATTAAGGCGGATGAACATCGGGCCTGGCTGGATACGAGCAATCCGAAGTAGCACCCCCGGCTGTCAGGCTACACGGCGATAAGATCTCGTGTGCACATTTGGATTCTGTTTGTGATGCCGCGAAAAGACCTCCCTACAAGGCTATTGTATTTCGCGGGGGATGCAAAGAACATTACCATCTGCTGATTACCGGTGATCTTTATACGTCAATATTTCATCTCCCTCTCACATTTGCGCCCATCCTCTATAAATACAACGAAAACAATGGTGGAAATATCTGCAACCCGCTGGGCTGCTTGTATGATGAATTGGTAACAGCTATTTTACGTGGGTATATAAGAATTCTGTGCTATTAGCTCACAAATGGTGATGTTGATAAAGGCAATAAAACGTAAAATGCAAAATGTAAAGTGCAAAATGTAAAGTGCAAAATATATGCCAAATACATTATCTGCACTATAATAACACTAAATATTATGCAGTGAATAAAAATGCGTATGATAATTAACTAATACAATTTCGGTTGAAAATTTGAAACAGTTGAAATTAAGTTCCGAGTGCATATGCGTTTTTATACAAAATCGCATAATTATCTTCCCTCACCCCCCTCCAAACAAATTCGAAAATGATTATACGCGACGAGTATTATTAATGTTAGGTAGTTTTATAAATGGCCGAAGTTCCTGTAAATAGCGTTTAATTTATCGACATCCGAAACTTCTATTATATTGTTTTTAAAATAACTTATCTATATACCATATTCATTTCCATTTTATACATATAATCGAAAACTGTGTAATCGAAAACATATGTGCATTGATGGGGCATTGATGTATCCATTGATGTCGTGAATATTCACGAATCATCAAGCGTAGCTGAAAAAGATGTTACGTTAATTAATTAATCTTATATATCAATACAAACGCCGGATTATCTTAACTCGTGTCAGTATTGATTAGATTTAAATATGAATCCACTGACCGATGATACCGCAAAATGTACTATTTGGCCTTATTGCAGTTTTCTCATGTCTAAATAAATCCCATAATATTAAGACAAGCACTTCAGACGAAAGAGGAATATCCGGAATTACCCAGAGAATAGTTCCGTAGAATATTCGGAAGCCCAGAAAAGGATTCAATGAAGTTCATGTTTACCTGTCCAAAATTATATTCACGAACTAATAAAGGTCTATCCTTTGTAAGATCCTCCCGGTCAGTGGGTTGCGAGGTCGGCGAAGTAGGGATGACATTTCAAATGAAAGTTGAGGGATTTGTTCTTAAAACTAGGCAACTGTACTTCCGGTCCAGCTGTTCTCTTTTAATCTAGTCCACTTTTTTCCTAAAGGTATATAGTATTCTCTTCATTTCTTCAGCCGCCGCTCCTGTTCTTCCATCTTCTGCTCATCTCATATGTATATATCAGGTATGTTCGTTTCCTCTCCAAAGCTATAAGATCAATCAATCAGGATTACGCCCTTGATAACCATAATTGCAGAACTATAATCCTGTAAGGTACTCGCAGGTACTCGTAATGCGCTGCTTCTTAGACTATATTTGATGGTCATCCGCTGACTATTTTCTGCCCACATTTCTGCTTCATACCGAATCGTATACAGAATGCTGGTAGCCGTAACAACTCCAGATAGTTCATCGACTTCTTGGTCTAAATATTTTTAATACCGACAATACAACGATTCGGATCCCCATACCCTATATCAGGAAACGTAATTTCTGTCTAAGGTATAGCTAATAGTAATCCGTGTTTATCAGCCGATCAGCGGCGTCAAGTGATTAATTATTATCAGCATCTCCATTTCCACGTTTTGAACGGTGATCAACAAATTGATGTCATCATTACAGAAACTATACCAGTTCAGCCCTTATGGGAGAGTCGTCAACTTTAACAAGCTGTCATCAATCTAGTTGCACGAATTCCTGATGAAAGTAAACTGTCCGTTTTTACGGTATCCTAAATGAACATTCCTTTTTTTTCCTTTACAGCTTATATGCAGCTTCGGTACAATTAATTTGCCACTTATTGTGCAGTCAATGAACACTGTATATTTACAAGTCTTTGACGAAACATTTTACATACAGTCTTTGTACAGTTTTTTTATTATTATTATTATTATTATTTCTTTAAATATATTTTAATATAATTGACTGCAAAAAAATTTGAAATATAAGTGCCGAATCTTTTGGCACCGAATATAGTCGCTTATTATAGAAGGAGCGTGCATGTAGACATAGTGGGATGAATTTCTTCTCCCTGTGAGAGTAAGAAAGACTCTCGATCTTATGTAAACCCTGCAAACACAAAATGAAACATAATGTGACATTTTTATAACTATTACTTGTTACATGAATGTTACGTATTCGTTATGCACCTATTACATTAGTGTTTGCTGGGAAGTACATTTGATGTTCTTCCATTCCCCACTCCCATTTTCCCTTAACCTCTGGAGTTATATGTCACTCTATATATATTTGATTTGATGTGATTTGATTTATTATTTATTTCATGCCCTACTACGTTCAAGAGCTGTTTTATACAATAGTATTACAATTAATGTACAGTATATATATATATATATATATATATATATATATATATACACAGATGGGTATGTCCTCCTTTTTCCGAAAACATACCGTCAAATAACCTGTTTTGCTATCTAGGTATAACTTAAATTTATAACTAGGAAGAAAAGAAAAGCCTGTAATATAGAACTACTAAATTATAATAATTATTGATTAAATTCTACACTTGCTATATTAATCGGGAAATTACTACCGGCGGGCACGTCTGAATATCGCTCTCTAAAACGAACTAGCGCATACATATTCATTAGAATAGGTCGAATATTATAGTCACGAATATTAGATACAGCAACAAAACAATTTGATTATATTTAAAAAATTTGTTTATATATAAGTATATAAAATAAATATTTAACAAATTATAAACTGTAAAAACTAAATATTACACTTCCATGTTTTTAAAGAAGTGAAAACCTATAACGATAACGTACGATTAGTTTAAATCATTAATTTAAAAAAAGTATGTCCGTCAATGCAATGCAGTTACAATAACATTCATTCAATGTCATCTAGTGAACAGCGATGATCCCATCGACAATAATGAGGTGGTCCAATTGTGTAATATATACTATATCTATACGGATATTCAAAAGATATGAAAACATAAGCAGCTGGGTTGGCCGAGCGGTCTAAGGCGCCAGATTTAAGCTCTGGTTCCCGTATGGGAGCGTGGGTTCGAACCCCACACCCAGCAACGTTTTTTTTCGTTTCTAATTTATATTTTTTAATTAAAAAAAATAATAAAATAAATTGTAAATAAAAATAAATAAAATAATTGTTGAATTCTATTTTTAATTAACAATCATTTTTAATTTTAATTAAATGTTATAATACAATTCATTTTTATAATCATGTATTAATTTTACAATCTAAATTCGCAATTTATAATTTACAATGTACTCATTACATAAATGTTACATAATTATATTTATAATAAAAATATATATATGTTCATAGTTTAAAATCAATCACATCACATCTCTTTAAATAATTGGAAGGTTTTGAAAATATGGGATTAAAATATATTCAGTTATATAAAATAACTATAAATACCCATTAAAAAATTGTACATTTATAAGCGATTTAATAATTTGTTATAAAAATTAAGTAATTTTTTTTTTTTTTTTTTTGTTAGTATAGGAATGTTCACAAACATATAAAAATGTCCAAATGAATAAAGAATGCAAATTAAGGCATTAGAAGAATGTTTTAAAAATTTATTAAACAATTTGTCTTTAGTATTGTTTCTCATTCCACGTACCGTAAAATCACGGTAAAATATTCCAGGTTTCAGGTATCGTAGCGTACGCCAGCTGATGGTAACGTAGGTATAATTATGATAACTCGTGGTCTAACGTCGGTAATTCAAATAACTACCTTACCAATATCAATACTGTACATGGCGAATATGTTTATTCTTGATTATCGATTATTGATATATATCCGAGTAGAAACGTTAGCAACTACCACGCGATATTCTTAAATCTACTAATGTGGATATTATCGACAAATTAATTACCGACGCAGTAAGATAATCATCCAATGGTAAACAATAAGCAGTGTACAATTGTAGTTCATCGATTAGTAAGCACTTACACATATAAGTGCCCGGTTGGCCGAGTGGTCTAAGGCGCCAGATTTAAGCTCTGGTTCCCGTAAGGGAGCGTGGGTTCGAACCCCACACCTGGCAATTTGTTTTTTTTTTGTTTTTTTTTTTTTTGTTTGCAAAGAATATAACTATTGGTCACAATAATTAAATTCAGTACAATTTTGATAAAAGGCAAACATTTTTTATCTTTTGCTCAAAATCATGCCCATATGTGTGTATTCGCGCATACAACAAAATAAATTCCTCCATTGTTGGCAGTTCTTAGGATATATATGATGTGTATTAATAAAATTCTTTTACACTTATTATTGTTATTATTTAATTTTCCTTATTCCATGCACATGGTATTATATAATTTATAAAAGTAATGTATTACAGCATTGGTTTACCAAAAATATAAAATAAATTTTAGTATATATGTGATTGGAATTGGAAAATTTATTTATGTATAGTTCTGCTATTAAATATTAAATTAGATTGATTTAGAGTTTAACTGCTATATCTAGATGTCTATATATGGGTTAAAGGAAGTTTTCATATAAACAACAATTTTAATATAACAATAATATAATCTAAAACGCTTAAACATATTAAAACATAGTCTTTAAATGTATAAATTATGCGTTTACATATAGTATATGTTACATAAAAATAAGAAATTTCTACATTCACGAAATTTTAAGAGTATGGACAAATAATTCATAGGTCGCAAAGAAAATTATTCAATTAATCTCTTTAACGTTCATACTGCATTCTATTTTTTGCTCTACATATTTACAGTATTTACATTATATTTATAAGTTGTTTTTACTCCTGTTTTGGTCTGATTAGGGGTGTAAATAATGGCTCCACTGCCCTTAAAAATTCTTGTTCAAATTGCTCACATGAAAACCGGTTGACTGAAGCTCTAAAATAAAAATGAGCAAAAAATATACATAAATTAAAAAAATTAGTCAATCCTTGAGCTTATGAGTGACGGAATATGATTTAGTGACTTTGGAATATTCGTGAAACATAATAGGTCCGAATAACTAATCTTTAAACGTGAAACCTTTATAATGTAGGTTTACAATACTTTTTTAGTAATTAATGATTTGAAAATAATTTAATTTAAGTCAAAGCCTCAAATCATATATCTCAATAAACGAAATCGCGCGATATATGTACAACAAGCATTAGATTTGTGTTCACTGTTGAATGAAATTTACTACTTATATTATGAGTTTGTATATTGCCAAACATAATTGTACAATGCCAAATATGCTTACAACATTGTAAGCCGCAATATCGACTGTGATAAGTTGTGCCCCTTATTTTCTTGTAGACGTGTACATTATGGGCTCCGAGAACACTGTAGTTTAAATTGGTCTCATTTTTCAACGGTACCAGGAATAATTCGTTTATTTACTGGTTTGTCGTTAGGAGTTAGATCTAGTTTCAGTTTAATAAATTTTGTTCACAGTGTTAGATCGCTTTTTAGCCACTGAAAAAAAAAAAAAAAAAAAGAAAAAAACAATTCTTTTGTTATTGTTTATTATTCTAAAGTTGTTTATTTTTTATAACATAAATCTTCTTTTTGCTTATGTTAATCTTTTGTTCCTTTTAATGTAATTTTTTATTTTTTTGCCTGTGGTGAAAATCCGAATGTGTGCAGCCAAAATACAGTTCGCGTACAGTTAAACGTTGTTTTAACTCTACATGAGCTGTACAGTAAATGGAATTTGGCACAGGTGTACACTTTCCGTACAGACGATTTTTACTACGGACATTATAAAATTATTTGGTTTGCAACTGTTGCGAAACCTGCACTATTGTATTTATTTTGTTAAGGGCAGTATTGCCCATATATTTTTAATAAACAAACAAATAAACAAAAATTTTCATACGAATAATATATTTCGTATATGTTTCGTTGTTCCTATATCATATGCTGAATTCGATCGTATGCAATATGTTGAAAACAAATTTGTAATTTAGCATTCGAAGTGATACGTTTTTTGATAGCATGTTAAAACATGAATGATTTTTCAATTTCATTCGCTCTACGTTCGAAAATATTCGAATATATGCGCAATAATATTAAAGGTTTTAAAAATTAAGGTTATGTACATCATCCTTTTTATATAAATACTTTTGAAAAAGGTTAATTTCGAACGAACTTTGTTAAATTTTATATGAAAGTGTAAACAAATCTAATACTTGTTGAAAAATTTGCATACATTTCGATTATTGGGGTGCTAACATGATTGTATAACTTTAGAAGGATTAAAAGAAAATGATTATTTTACCTTGCAGCGTTTCTAATAACATCTTTTTCACTAGCATTTATTTGTATAATGTAAGCTAATATTTTGGCATACTCTTCAGCTTCTGTAGCTAAAAATCCAGTTTGTGATCCAGGTTGGGTTTCAATAATGTCAGCCCTGAAAATAAAAACAACACTCATAATCATTTACAAGCACCTGTATAATAAACAATGAAATTATCTGTCTATTCGAATACTCATTAGACATTTGTTATCAAAAAATTAAAAAAAATACTACATATGTCAGAAACTAAACCTCATGTATTAAATATGAGCCTTCAAAGACTAAACGAACTTGAAATAGTTACCCGATAAACATTTGGGCACTGAGAAGTTTCAGTAACGTTACACAAACCGTAAATGTGTAGACTCAAAAACGTTCTAACAAGAAATATTTAATTTCAAAATCCCGTTTCATTATTGCTTTCAAATGAAAAATTGTTTTTTTCGAATTTTGCAATAAAGTAATTCACATTATTAAGCTATCAGCTCCAATTTCTATTTTTTTTTTTTTTTTTTCCTTAGTTGTAATACCTAAATGAAAGAGGTTCTCAGATGTAAAAGTTAAATTTGAAACATTTCTGAGGTAGTGGTATTTATGGTTTCTGCAATCTTACCTAAACTTCTCTGTTACCAAATATTTAGCCGATAAAGTATCGTGTCAAAATTTACCTTGGTCCACCAGATTTGTGGGCAACCATAATAAGACCAGCAGCCATGGATTCGACAATACTGATTCCAAAATGTTCATTCCACATTGCATGTAATCCTATGGTTCCCATTTGCATTTCAGTCACGAGTTCAGAATATGGTATGTTTAATTTAAATTCCACATTTTCATCAAGTGCTAAAGATTTTGATAGATCTGACATATCCTTTACACGAATATTATCTTCATCATTGCGGCAAGAACCAATTAGAATTAATCGAATCTATAACAGAAGAAAATATATTTAACACTGGTTTGAATCGTCTTTATACGTCTAGCACAATTTCTTTAAGGTATAATTCCCTGGTAAAAAAGTGGATAGAATCGTATAGTCGGATTCCAATTCTATCCAGATTTTAAAGAAACGGATAGAAATTGATACATTTTCTATACATTTCTATCCGTTTCTTTAAAATCTGGATAGAATTTGAATCCGATTCTATATGATTCTATCCATTTTTTTACCAGGGTTGGTATCTTACAAGCCTTAACTTTTAAATCTTGCTTACATTACGTTCTTATAAATTAAATTCAATACATTGAGATTACCAACCTTAGACCAAAGTTCTTCACTGATAATTGATCTTAGTTCATACATAGCTCTCAACATCAAAGGATGATTTTTTTCTGGCCTAAACTGACCAACAGAAATTATCCGAATAATATTACCTTTTTCTTTGTCAGTCAAGAGAGGAAGCTTTGTTAAAGCCTCAACATCACATGGAGGATATATTCTATGAGTTCGAAGAGGACATTTCCAAATGCTATTAATGTGTTCTTCGGTCCATGATGAATTAACCATCACAATATCAGCACATCTTCCACATAAACTGTACATCTAAATAATTCATTCAAATAATAAATTGAATTTCTTATTATAAAATAAAACTAATTTTATTTCCTTTTAAAATCTTACCAAAGCAAACAATTTATAATACATAAGCTTTACAGCTGTTAAAAAAGGATTTCTTGCAATAATCCTTCGATTATTATGTGATATCGTTCTACGATACACATGTTTTAACATATCGGTAGAAATTGTTGGGTAATGAGTATAAGATCCAACTCGACAGCCTCCAACATACTTGAAGAGTGGGTAAGTAAATGCATATCCCATAGTATCGAGATAAATATCTGAAAAGGTTAAAAAATACACTTTAACAAGAATGGAAAACTTTGTTTTTAAATAAGAGTCAAATCAAGCAAACCTGGTTGTAAATTATTCAATGCTTCATATCCCAACCACAATGAACCCAAACTCTGAGCTAGTAGAGTAAACATTGTATAAGTATTAGCTTCAACAAATTTTCGTTTATGTAAATATATAAACGTAATATCTGGTCGTAATTTGACATTGAAAGTCTTTTCAGCTTTTTTAATTATTCCTTCTGGATCAATCTCAAGATCACCGGTATACACAGCAATATGTACATCAGGGTATCTGTAAAAATGATTTCAAACAATCTAAAATTTACTTGTTTATTTACTAATTTCAAACAGGCTGCTTAATCCATTTAATCAAAATAATAATAGGTAGACTGCCAAATTTCTCAATTTTATATGCCGGTCCATTTTATAATGAAGTAAGATTATTTTTAATGTTAGTGCACTCAATTGTATTCTTTCACGAATGCACTGCTCAACATTTTTACTACCGCAATAGCAAATCTGTCTCATAAATGAATATTGGTTAAATATGCTAAGTGTACACAAAAGTGATGGGCCCAAGGACTAGATATGTTGTTCTTTACCTCTGAATATCAATGTTTGTAGTTTTATGACACCATTTATTCATATGCTTTACAAATTTATGCAAATTGAACATAAAATGAAAAGATAGGAATATTCATGTCTAGTGTGCGTTTATTGAATTTGAGTTATTATACTATGATTGAAATGAGGAATAAAATTCATCAGCCTTTAACTCAAGCCTTTAACCATTACATGGTCCAACTTAATCAATATATCATCTTTAAATAACTATTTTATTCAAATGAATATTTGACCGAGTAGAAACATAATTGAAACTTACTTTTGTTGAATTGCATGAATAGCAAACCACAGTACTCTTTCTCCTCCGCCACCAGCATTACAGTAGGGATGGAATATTCCAATCACAGGACTATTATTCGACCGCTCTGATCGTCGTTTTCCAAAAAGTATTCTTAAATATATTGAGAAAATTAAAACTGCTAACAATGTTATTGGAATAATAATGACAATAATTGATGATACAAATAATGCCATGGTTTGGAAAGGAATTAAGATCATTCTGAAAAAAAAAATTAAATTAGAATCATTGTCTATATCTAATATTTTATTAAACCAACAAATAATCTTAAATGTCTTGTAATAAAATGTAAATTTTGATGAAATAAAATTAAGATTTCTTACGTATAAAAACCCATTTTTGTATAGGTTATATATAATCTAGGGACAAATTGCAGACGTGTATAAAATTCTGTCAGAATTTCATCTATTCCAATTTCATATATATCAGTGATTCCAATATACTATATGAGTCGCGTTGACGGCGCGTATATACTAAATTCTTGACGTATGTATACACATATATATATATATGCATAAGGATGGTCGATATCGTCGACATGGTCGATATACGCGCGAGCTATGAGGGCTGTTGCCACAGCTGTTTCCGCCGCGCAGTGTTCCAGCGGTTCCAGCGGTTCCAGCGGTTCCAGCCAAGCGCTCACCGTCAATCTTTACCTTAGATTTTTATGTAGTGAGATTGTCGAAACATGCAAACTTCTGCACAGGCTTTCAAAAAGTCCAATATATATATATATATATACTATCACAGTAATTTTTTCAAAACTAAATTAATTCTATATTACTTTTAACCTATATATAAATCATCCTTATATATAACAACTAATATAGATATGCGTCTATATTCGTTGTATATAATAATTAATAATAATAATAATAAAAGTGAGATTTTTGAAAAAGATGAGCATTTTGAAAAGATATATTTTTGCGTTTAAATATAATATATACACAGTTCCTCTGTGATATATATGTATATTTACCGAAGGAAGATAAGTCAGATTTCTCCTTTTCCACCATCTGATATATTATCCGAGTGGTATAAAGACTTGAGTGTACTTTGCACCAGGTAAATAACATAAGATTCCGTACTATTGTAAATTTGTTATTTGCGCAGGCACTCCGCCCTCTGGAAAGAATGTTTAACATTTCTATTTCTCATACTTTTTACTTTGCTGTAACGAAATTGAAGCACGAATACCTGTAAAATTTTATCGTCATTACTGTAGCGAAAAACTGCGGTATATTTGCGTAAAGGTTTTTCAAAATGTTGGCTCTCTTATATAATTACATATATATATATATATACTGCTATTATTCTACATGCGTTCTGTGTTTAAGTCGGCCGTATAGTAAAATATATACTATTACTTCTCCTGACGCAAGGCGGGCGAAGTATTGAATTTACCAACAAAAATTTTTCCGATTCTTCGATTTTGGGAATTTTTTGGTGGAAATCTATTCGACCGATTTGCAGGGGTTGAAGACATGAAACTCGAAATGTCCGACATGCTGTACGTACGTACGTAGCTAATAACTCGCGAACGAATAAACCGAATTTCTTCTGTAACCTCTTTTTGGATATTGATATACAAGTTGGGATATATCTACCAAGTGCTTCACGTCGCAAATTGCCGTTTTTCCGCCCAACTTCGACTTTTTTTACTTTTTTTCATTCACTTGTTTCCAATTATCTGATGAACAAAACAACATGATTTTTTTTTTAAACACGCAGTTCGATGCGCCCGAAGCTGTGGTTGATGACAGAATTGTTTCGAAAACAAAATGGCGGCTCACGGAACGAAAAACCCTTA
>JAPYZR010003622.1:5518-22632 GCA_030522945.1 Trichopria nigra
CGCGCGCCACCATTTCACATATATATATATATATATATATATATATATATATATATATATATATATATTCTTCCGTTTCGCCCACTTGTTGGAACATTGAGGTCAAGGTTGATGGAATACATTTATACATTGATTTCGGAAATTCGGGCGCCTGATGGCGCAAATAGACAATGACTTTTCGAAAGAAACTACACGTCACCTTGCCAAAAAAAGCGAAAGTGAGATTCGATCGAATTCGAGGTGATACAGTATTATTTTTTGCAAGGATTCTCAATAAAAATGCGCTTAATATAGCAGGTTCCATACAATACCTGTGTAGGTATTGTTCCCTGACGGAAAAATACCACAGAACCTGATTAAAAAAAAAATTTTCCAAAAGGAATTGAAAAGGATTGCGCAATCCCAAAATGTACATAAAAGGAATTCACTTTAATTCCTTCGAATTCCTTTTTTGTACATTTCGGAATTATTTCGTTTACTGCGATACGTACAACCATTACAACGCATCGACAGACTATTTACAATGTCGTACAATAGAAACTATTTAAAAAGTCGCATACAGAAAATGGTGTAAAATTCTACTTCATTATTTTAATCTACTTGGAACATTATTCGATTAAAAATTATGTATTAAAATTATTCGTTGTACGCGTTGCGATTAATCACTTTTTAATTAAAAAATAAAATTTGTGTTCTATATATGTTTTTTTGAATCAGATTCTATAGTATTTTTGCAGAGTTAACTATTTTGCAAAGTTGACTTTTTCATTATTTATAAATTTAAAATATTTCAAATATGTACTCACTGGCATCTTCAGATTTCCATAATTTCCATAATAACGATTTCCATAACAAATTGTTTTATATATATATCATATATCATTATAAAAAAAACATATATATATATATATATATATAAAATTACATTTCAAACACTCATCGTAATGAAATAAGGAATCGATTTGTAACGAAAGAAATGACACATTTTATTTCTTCAACCTGCGCGTCGCTGCCCGTCGCTGTAAAAAGCCTTGGACTTTTCGCGATTCGCATGGGGAATGCCCGTACAATATTATATATCTACAGAATTCAAGTGTAATTTGTACAATATTCAAAAGAATACATTGTATATACTTAGTAAGCGGGAGGAATGCAGCGATGTAAGTATGAAATATCGATCCGTATATTCTTTTTGCACCGCCAGCAGTGAATTTTCAAAAATAACTTGCTGGAAATTTAAACGCCCTTTTATTATTTCAGTGTGTGATTCCACGCATATATAGTAACGCAATACGTTCCGGAAACGTCCTCGTCATTATTTCCTCTCTCTACTGTAAAAACGTAGCCTCTGTTCAGAAATAATGAAACGTTTCTGAAATACCGAAACATTCTTTTTTTTTTTTTTTTTAAACTTTTTGTTAAATGGAAACATGTATGTATCCGAGTATTTCAGAAATATTTCAATATTCTACGTATATTTAAAAAATATTACAAAACACAAAAAAAAAAACGTAAACGTGTATTGCACGAGGTATCGGGCTCGAGAATGTTTCCAAAACATGTCGCTGTTGCGTGGATTATACCCGATCATAATTGGTTCGATATTGCGTTCTAAAATTGTAAGTCTACTGTGTACATATGCAGTATGAAAAGCTTCCGTGGAAACTGAAACTGTAATCGTCGACGCCGGGAATTATTTACTTCGTGACTTCGTGGATGGCATGCGCGAGGTATTCCACGTTTTTCGAAGTGACTCCTGCCATCGATATTCTACCGTCCTTCGTTAGGTATATACTGAATTCCTTCGTCAGTTTCTCGACCTGAAACGAAAAAAAAACGAAAATTGTCGAAATGAATGATGCAGTTATGTAATATATATAAGAGAAAGAAATAATTTCTGGTTATCATGTACGAGAAACTTAAGAATTATTCAAAATAAACAATTATAATCGTAATACATTGTATCGTTAGTAATGATTTATCAACCTACCTCCGGAGCTTTGAGACCGGTATAGCAGAACATTCCTATTTGGTCGGTAATATGAGACCAATTCCTAGTGCTGCCATTCTTCTTCAAGTTGTCTCGAAGTTTTGTACGGACAGAGATAATGCGATCGGCCATTCCTTTAACATCGACCAACCACTCTTGTTTCAATTTTTCGTCGCCCAGGATTTCGGAGACGATATGTGCACCATGGATTGGTGGATTCGAGTACATCGGCCTGATCAGGATTTTAATTTGCGACATAGTGCGCGCCGCTTCTTCTTTACTCGAATTGACCAACGTGAATGCTCCAGCACGTTCGCCTGTTTTATTTATTGTTAATTAAGCCATAACAATGTAATTACGTAGCGTCAAGTAAAAATTTGTTCTTACCGTACAAGCCCATGTTCTTAGCAAAGGACTGAGCTAGTGCTATATGGTGACCGTCTTTGATGAACATCCTGACAGCCAATGAGTCTCGCATGACATCGCCTAAATAAATTAATTTTTTAACAAAATTAGCAATGACATTGAGGCTTATGTATTGTTAATATTAATTAACTGCAATAAGAATATACCGGAAGCAAATCCTTGGTACGCCATATCAAAGAAAGGAAGCAGATTCCTTTTTTTGATTAATGCTGATAGTTCAGCCCACTGTTCTGGTTTCGGATCAACACCAGTAGGATTATGGGCACATGCATGCAGTAATATCGTAGACTTTTCTGGAATTTTCTACCAGTACAAAATGTTTAGTAGGTGTAAATTTGTAAATTTATATAAATACAATTATTAATATTTTAAAGAATCTAAATATTCAAATAAAGTATTATAAGCTAACCGAAATGTCCTCTAAAACTCCTTTAAAGTCCAACCCGCATGTGCTGGGATCATAGTAACGGTATGTTTTAACGTTCATTCCAGACATTTTGAATAGTGGTGTGTGATTACCCCATGACGGAGTCGGTAGGTAAATGTCTTTATTTGCCATATAGCGAGACAAAAATGTGGCACCGATAAAAAGGGATCCAGTACCCGATATGCCTTGAACTGTCGAATTCTAAAGAAAAACATTATATTTTTAATAAAGCAATGACAAATTTAATTGTAAATTATTTTTAATTTATTTATATTTACCAAACCATTCGCGACAACTTCATTGCCGTCACCGAGGGCAAGATTAATACTAAGTTTACAAAAGTTTGGATTTCCTGAAATTGGAGAATATTCTTTGTCAAGTCCTTTGGCTTTAATTTTGTCTTCTGCCTAATAAAAATGGAAGAAGTATTGAGTTAGTTTACAATATATTGTACTTAAAAATATATAATATTTTTACTAAATACAATTATGTTATGTAATATTCAAATAATATGTCATTTATAATAATAAATATGATATTTATGCTTAATAGTTACAAATTAATACAATGTTAGACCTTCAAAACACTTGGGAGTACGTATGGTTTGCCGTTATCGTCACGATAAGCTCCAGCGCCAAGATTAATTTTTTTAGGATTTTGGTCTCTTTTGTAAGCTTCAGTAACTCCAAGAATCGCATCTGGTGGACCCATCTCGACGTGCGACCACCATGATCTGAGAAATACAAATCTATATATTATAACTTTTCACTCAACAGTTAATTGTTATCACAATGAGAAAAATGAATAAACAATGTATAATGTTTGTACATAATAGAAAAACGTGATTACTTGTGAAAAGTACTTTCGCCTTCTCTTTAACCGATTCTCTAAATCAGTGAATGAGGTAAAGTGGTTTCTTTTGGAGACATTCATCATCAAGGATTAGGAGGCTGAGGATTTCTGTATAGGTTATGACAGGAACATAAAAGTTGTAAATTTATTAAATTTTCTACGACATATGATGGAAAAAATTAAATTTCCAAATACAGGTTATGTTACTTGTATACGTGTACATAACCTTTTTCGAAAATTTAATTGTATTCTAATTTTATGATATGTACTATACGTAAATGCATTTTATTTATGACAGAACAAATAAAATAACTAGTATAATTGACAGTTGCTCGTAACTGATCGGAAAATTCCCCTATAACTTTAGAGGTTAAAAAGGTCAAAGTCAATTAATCGGTGCTTTTCTACATTTTATATGAAATAAAATTATATTAGCACTTACGAGACATTTCTTGCGGAAATTGCAGCAACGGCATTTCCGGTGGATTTCAATAATCCGCCGTTGGCAGATAATGAGATCAATCTCGATGTTTGAGCCATTATTTTTTTTTTAATTTGGAGTAATTGAAAATTCTGGGTTAAAACCGCTAAAACGGAGCACCAGTGACTCTGGACCGGGTGCGACGTCTGGAAACGAAATTTACGGAAAATCTCGAGCGACCTCCCACCAATTTTTAGCGGAATGACGATCATGCGCGAATGGAATTCGTCGCAAATATGTAATCTCTCTTTCAACCTATACTGATGATAAATTGACCAATAAAACATGTTTGATTGTACATATCATGTTTGCGTCTATGATGTCCTTGACATTATTTTTAAAAAGTTGGAAAATACTATTTTTTTTTTATGAAATTACATTATTTGAACGAGTATAATAGAAATAAGAAAACATATACATACAATTTTTTTAACAATTTATTTTCAATAATTGTAATACGTATTTTCACATTTTTATATTACATTCAAACTTACAGTTACTTATTGACGTATGAGTAAACAATTTATTCTTAAAAATTGTACACCTTATAAACAGAATCACGATAACTTTAAGGAATTAATTATCACAAACACAATTGTTTGTGTTCGCGTAGTCTTTAAACGTTCATTAAGAATATTACTTTTAACCCCAAAAAATTACAAAATATTAATTATACTTATAAAATGTTAAATTAATACCCAAAATATGAATTGCTGTCTTACAAAGGTAATCGTGAATACAAAAAGTAAGAAAATTGATACAATCACAGTTTTAACAGTATATATACAGACACAATCTTTTATTAACTATTTTATTGTTAAAAGACGTACACTCGTCTTCTGTAAAAACCTTCTTGATGAATAATAGGTTTGCCAGTGAACATGTGTAGATATTTGTCAATTATCACTCCTACAAAAGTATAACAATACAAGCTTCCAATGAGAATCCCGGCTAAATGACCGGTGAATGATGCATTTGGAACCAATAAATGTATTAACACCAACTCGGCCCATACTGCCAGTTTACTCGGTACAGCGAATCCTCCTACGTTATGTAATCGATCGCGTTCTTCAGACACAACGACGACTTTTAATGCAAATAAAACACCAGAAAAGCCAATCGCACAAGCTGTAGAGTAGCTATAATCAGCAGTCAAATTTGTAAGTACATGACCCAAAGCAACATACATTGCACTGCAGCCAATGGAAAAGAGACCGATGAGGGCTGCAAAATTATATGTACCATACATTGGCTCTAAGAAGGAACCCTTCAGGATCAACGATACCATATTATAGTACAGATGCATGTCCGAGCCATGTTCAAAGTTTGAAACAAAAAAGGACCTCCAATCACGTCGTCTTAGTATTTTGGTAGTTGAGATACATACATCTTCCGCGTTCCATGGTACTTTTATGACACCAAGGTAGAGAAGAGCCTTAACAAAAATAAGAATATTTATTAAATACTCGTAAGTACATTTAAATATTAAGCAATGATTCACAATAAATAATACATGTATAGAGATGTACAATATAACTCTAGAAATTAAAAAGTAAATAAAATTAAAATATTATATTTTTCTGGTTAGCAATAGTAAGAGAAAAATTGGCAGAAAATTTAAATATCCTGTTTTTTTAAATTCGACTAAAATTATTATTCCATCTACTATTTAATTTTCTTTTTCTTATTTTCCAAGTTTAATTTAAATTAATAAGATGCTTTATTACGTGCCTTGACATTCTAATTAAAAAAATTAATAAATATACGTATTATTTTTCAAATATCAAATTTATATATAGTTTGTAATTAATTTCTATTATATAATCTTTGACAAAAGTGATTTGTTGTTGAAAAAATTAATATACATAGACGAGTTTCATCATGTATACATATACTTAAATTATATAGTCAAAAATCAATGAAATAAGGTTCTATAAAATTTTATAAAATTACATCGACAAAAAGTAGCTAAGCGATACAGCTAATACATTTGAAATATATTGTTTATACTTGAATTACATCATCATTTTTGTTACCTGACCAGCGATTAAAGAAAGTGTAACTGGTGGTATCCTCTCAATACCAAAATTTACAGCTTGCATGGCCAGCATGACCAGGCCATACTGCAAACCTTGATTTCGCCTGTGAACTCGATTCATGATGCTACGAAAAAATCTGTAATTCTGTTCCTTTACTCGTAAAAAACTTCAACTTTAGTAGGTGAGACTTTATTGTCATCTCTCAAAGAAGGCTCTAGACGAAATTCGAAAAGATGTCACTGACGTGTACTTTCCGTGAGACCCGTGAAACTGCATTTCACTCATATGATGAGAGCGCCGCGCGCATTATGTTTACAAGTCTATATAGTTAAAGCGCCAGCTGATGGTTCAAATTCGAAATGTTTTTAATTACATGATCTGAAATTTCTATCAAATTTCTTTTTTAAATTAATAAATTACCAAATTTATCAAATACCAGCGCATTAGAATTTATAATTATATAAGTATCATGCTGCTACATGATATATATGTATATATATGTATAATTTAATTACATACTTCATGTATGCACATATATTATATACATATATATGTATGTACATATGTATAGAATCCTGTTCATATGCATATGTGTGTATGTACGATTTTTCTCGAAATGTACTTCGATATGTCACCATAATCTCGAATTTGAAAATTGCATATGTATGTGTATACATATATATACACATATTATGTATATGCATAGTGGTACCGTCGGTACCATACCCTATGCATATGTGCCACAATATGTTTACATATACATATACCTATATACCATACACATACAAATGTTTTTATTGATATTGATCAGATATTGAGTCAGATAAACAGTTTGACGTGATCATCACCGAACAGTGTAATATAATTAAGCGATGTGGAATTGCGGTTGCATCCATCGTCGGTATTCACGGTGGCAACGATAGAATATCGTTGACTCAGCGATTTCAATAATTACCATATATTGAACTTGCGTGCGAATACAAATTTTCTGCAGTTTCATGTCAAGATTAGACGCGCAAGTTCAAAAACTAGTTTTCTACTAGATCATGCAAATTTGAGATTATTATTAATTCGGTTCGTCGTGCGACGGGAATCACCTGATGATCGCGCTTTAGAGGAAGAGCTAATTGTTCTGCGTATGCAACTGGAAATCGGAAATCGTTTCGATCGCTTCCAGCAGTCGGGAACCGGTTGTTCGCCGATGGTTCAGCTGCAAACGTCACTGTCGAGGATTTAAGAAAATGGCACTGACGAGGATCAGCGTCGTCGCCGATTTTGCAGTTTTTCGCACACGTTTCGCACAAGCAGGTACAATCGGAGGGCAGCATTGCTGTTTTGTTAATTCAATTATTGTTTAAACAGTTTTTTATTCTCAATAATACTGTTTTTAATACGCTTTGATCGGTATAAAGTATTATGGATTTCGTGGGATATTCTCCTTTGCCCGACTTCCTTTTAGAAATGCGTATAGGATGCTGAAAGAGGATATATATGATATGTACATAAAATTAAATAATACAGCTTTCGAGATTTGGGCGTTACTATTTGAAAGAAAAGTTAAATTAATATCTACAAATCAAATCTTTTCGCTATGGAAATAATCTATAAAACAATACAATTTGATTGATTCTGTCCCTTGTAAATGAGAAAGGATTGGAGTATCAATACTCCAGATTCAGTAATGAAAATTTTAATTCTTATTAAATTATATCGTTAAAAAGATTTCAAGAATTCAAATTTTTGTTATTAAGTACTGTTGTTTATATTTAATAACTTTATTAAAATAAATAGTATGAAATCAAAAATTCACTAAAGAAATGTCAGGTTCAATGTCTTGCATACTTTCAAAAAAGAAAAGAAGAATATATATACTTAAATTATACTTTCACTTTAGTTTCAGCTATACTTTCGTTCAGAGTCAAGGCCAATACTGTTTTGATGATATTCTCTTCTGTAACTGGTTATTCACATTAAATGTCTATGGGAAAAGGCAGTGCTTTAAAATGCTTAAAAACAATTATTTATAAGACATAAGTATACTTATGTTCCTAAAATGATCATTATCAAAAATTGATGATGTTTATAATTTTGTTATCATTACATCTACATAATGGTAATGATAAAATATACAAACAATTGGTTCAACAATTTACAATTCTATATCTATAAAAAAGTTCAAATTTGTCGAATTAAATAAAAATATTGACAAAATTGTTCATTACAGAAAAACTACATTAACAATTGTCGCAATTGATAATTATTACTGTAAATAAATAAAGTTTAGGTTGATGTTATCGTTTTGCGTAAAAGTATCAAATTTCTTGTATTGTCACAGCCCCTGCTGTTCAAGTCGGCGATCAACACTCTTCTCGACACTACAATCTAAAACCAGTACATAAATTCCACGTATGTCGTCCTCGTTATTATCCGGAGGCTCCAAAGTTACCGCTTCCCGACAACATCTCAGAAATTTTCAAAAATGAAACTGGTCGCTTTACTCCCGAGAGATCTCGAGACTTGTGTACACCAACGTTACTCCATGACTCCAATTCACTATCTCAACAGAATTCCATCAATACAGATTCTCATGTTGATTCATACGATTGCTTCGGTGCAATCAGCCTTAACAGCTCGATGCAGACCAACGTACCACAGCCGTTTTGTTCAACTGGCAAATCTACATACTTGAACATGCCTGGTGGTCAATGGGCGAGAGAAGGAAAATATATCGCAGAAGATTTGCAGAGGCTACGTCGAGTCTACAATGGTCAGTTTTAAATCTGACCGAGCATGCTCCTTGTATTCCATCCAATACTAGTTTTATATTAAAAAATCTCAATATCGAAATGAAAAAAATGTACTGATAGTAAACATTTTAATAAAATGTTATACATTTTTTTATTTGCATTTATCAGAGTTAAATGATATAATAATAAAAATGAATTGTCGATAATATTACCGATATTTATGTAACGTAAGAAATAATAAACATTAATATTTAGAGTGTTACATTATTATGCGGAAGTTCTTAAAGTTCTTTTAACATTTTTAAACATTTCAAATGATCCTATGCAAAATGTTATGTAACTAAAATATAAATTATCTACACAGTTTAAAAATTATGCAGAAATTTGTATTAATGCTTGATTAAAATAATCGATTGAGGATTCGTATTATAACAAAAAAAAAAAAACTAATGTACAAAACTTAAGTTTGGTATATCAGTTTTATAAGATTGTATATTATAGAAACAAGTACTGTAAGTATTCCTGTGTAAACAAATTTACACACCATTAATAAATTATTTGTTCATTATATTACTGATGAAACTCATCCTTGTCTTTAATTTACAAATAAAATTTCGGAACTCGATTTATCTCTCAGGTTCTACTGCTTCAAGCATCAACATGTCATATCAGTGGAAACCTGTTGGCATAGTTCGTTTTTTTTCAACTATTAGTAATGCTCCAACAAGTACTCAGGAGAAAAAACGAAAAGTCATCGATCCGACAATACCAGCAACAAGGAAAGGAAGGTTCGAAAGGATTGTTCGAGATTATGGAAAGACTGTACTGGTCTTTCATGGAGTAATTTCCCTTATATCTCTTGGTGCTTGTTACTCGGCAATTGCTAGGTCGGTATCTTTTTAATTCAGGTTTTAAATTTCTATCCGTATTAAATACACGTACATTTTTTGTAATGTACAACCAGTGAAATATGCAATTCATGCATTCATTTTTATTAAATGAGGAATACGCTAATATTTAAAAATGCGACTTACCATTTACTTTCAGTGGCGTGGACGTCACAGCTATTCTCAGCAAGTTCATGGAAAATCCAGATGAAGTGTCAACAAAGGTAATGAGCGAAGGCTCGACCTTCCTCATTGCCTACGCAATCCATAAGCTACTGATGCCAATCCGAGTCTCGATTACTTTTGGCTTTACTCCGATATTAGTGAAGTACCTCCGTAAGAAAGGAATATTGAAAACGCCAATTGTGACGCCTCCATGATAATGTTCGACTATAATTTGTTATTAAAAAGGAAAAAATTTTATATCGCAAAGTTGTCTTTTTTATTAAAAAATCATCGGCAATAATATTGCTGACTTGAACGTTCAATTAGGCATGATTAAAAAATTATATTCATAACCGCAAGCAATCGTCGAAATCTATATATAAAACACAATAATGCATATGAATATTTATACTCGCAACGAAACGCGTATACATATAAGTTTTAGCTGCATGTGCAGCAACATCGATACGTGCTCGCTTTATGTAGCAAAGACAATTTGACGCGACTTGTACAAAAAGCTCGACAGTTCCAATGGACGAATTCGTAATTATTAGCCTAGCAATAAACGATATAATAAGATAACATTTAGTAGAAAGTATATCCCGTTTCGTTGAGTAGACGGAGATGCACAACGCCACTCTTGACATTTATTTACACGAGTATTTAAAAATATTTTTATATGGTACATTTTACAATTAAACTTGCTTATATACAATTTTATCTGCAGCCCCCTACTTGTTCTTAAAATTACCGATACATTATTGGACAATCAATATCCTGGTGGAAACACTCGCAATATCTTTAAATATTTGCAGTGAGTGAATAGATTTTGTGATTCACTTAGTTATTACATTTAAGGGGATTGTAAAGTAAAACATTTACCTGCCTCAAAAAAAGAAAAGTATAAATTAAAAACATGTCTACCTCACCGCTTCTCGAAGCCATTGGAAAACAGTGCTTGCTTGCACAATACCAGGCGGCCATTACCGTCTCGTGTAAAATTAAAAAGAAAGTCTACATTTTCGATCGGTCAGGTCTTTATTTCCTGACCCCACCGTATGATGTCGTCATTTTGGATGGTATTCGCACCATCCTCAAAGATGACAAAACGGCTGTTCTTTCAGTCGGAGCACAGAATGCTGTGTCTTGCGGTGATGTTGCTGCCTATCGCAGCTTAATACCACAAAACTACGTTTCCGAAGATTCCTTCGGAGTTTATCTCAAGAGTTAAATAGGTAAGTTCCTACAGATTCTCCCAAGAATAAAGGTGAACAGTTTCATGGCGCTCTGTTCTTTTTCTTATCTTTGTTCTTTTGAGTAAATAAAAATTCATTCAAAAATATACAATATCTAAAAAAATACCGGTGAAATTAGTTCTAAATTAAATGAGGACTATCCGACATAAATTATTTCCGTTGTGGAGAAGGTAAAACCGTAAGTGTTTTGATTGCTTTTCAACTTTGAGGCGGGTCACAGGCATAATTCATAATCCTTTCCTCAATTATTCCATTGTATAAATAAAAAAAGTACAAATTTTACAAAATTTCATATGTAAAAAACTTGGCAAATTTGATTCATTATATATAGCAATGTAATAATCCATATTTTCGCAATTTGGAAGTGTTAAGTGAATCGCATTCTCTATGCAATAATAAATATTAAAATTTACGAGAATACAAAAATTTTCCACCTAGGATATCACACGATGATTTGATAGTTTTCCAGAGGAATTCCATAAAAGTACTAATGCCGCGCGCTTAAAATACGTATTTCTTCACATGTCAGTTAAAAATATATAAATTCGCAGACAGAGAAGAAAGAGCGACATTGAGTATTTGACAAATTAAACATTCATTTTTACACCAAGTCTCATTTATAAATTGACGAAGCACATCACGGAGGCAGTAGATGACTATAGTATAGAAAAGTCGTGATAAATCGCAACCTCCGTTAAAATTTTATAGTGCTTAATTGTGATCGAATCAACTCTCACAATAAAAAAATAATGAACGAACAGTTTCAATATAATTGTTCGTGTAAAGTCATTGGCACAGTTTATAAAAAAATCCGTTACGATTCACCGTTCGAAAATCTCGACTCTTTAGGAACACGAAAATTAAGGCTTTGCCTACGAATCCACGCAAGAGAAGAACATTGTTGCCCATTTTACAAAAATTTCAATAGTTTGTAAAAATATCAGATCAATAAAAGCAGTATTCGGCTTTCAGTCTCTATTAAGTAGTAATTTACTATTTAACATCTTGCTTTGTCAAATTTATAGTATTATATTATTTCAAGATAATGAAGTTCCTCACAGAATAATAGAATACTATAAATTTGATTCTGATGGTGTAGATGGACCAGCTTAATATGCACAAAGTTACTTTACGTGCAATCTGGACTAAAGTAGTTCATAAAGTAGTTTTCAGTCTATAAAAAAGGTCAATCTTTGTATAAAATGCTTTCATTATGGGGAATCCCGTGTTCAATAATAATTGTTATGACTTTAAGGTTCTGCACCTTTGGAAAAATATCATAGGATTCCCCAAAACGTCTTATCGCTTTAAAAATTTTATCCGAAAGATGAAAAAATAAGTCTTCGTAGAATATAATCTATGATTTAAAAAAGAATCATAATTTTAAACGTATTCCGCTCGACGACCCCGTATATGATAAAAGAATTGTTTCCAAGTAGTAACAGTTTTGCTGGACCATACCCAAAAACTGCTAGTGATACCGACGATCATAGCCATCAAATACTTGATCATAAAAACTTCAAACTCCGGTCTCCGTCCAAGATCCCTAGTACGATCGCCGACTGGACAAGGAATCGCATACAATGCTTGAGGCCCAGGGCGCGAGCACATTTCCATATTCCAAGTCAGCATCCACTGATCAAAATAGGTTTGCTCATAAAAGAGGCAAGCAATAACGATTAAAGCTGGTACCGTATACAGAACAGAGAAAATGCCGATGCGTATCATCAACTTTTCTAACTTGTCCGTCTTTGTACCATCATGTTTCATGACTGTTCGTATGCGGAACAATGACACGAATCCAGCAAGAAGGAAGATAGTGCCCATAACGAGGTACAAGCAAAGTGGAGCTAATACAAAACCTCGTAGAGCATCGACGTTCCATAAACCAACATAGCAAACTCCGGACAGAATATCACCTGCAGAATCACACAGAGTAAAAAATGTTTTCTTTCAACATTAAAGATTGATGATAGTGAAAACTAAGGTAAAAATAAAAATTTCACAATTTGCTTACCTTCCACTTTTCCCAATGCAAGAATTGACACTGTCTTAATGGCTGGTGCCGCCCAAGCTGCTAAGTGGAAATACTGTGAATTAGCCTCTATAGCCTCGTGTCCCCACTTCAGTCCAGCAGCCAAAAACCAGGTTAGTGTCAAAATCACCCACCAAATACTGGAAGCCATACCAAAGAAATAAAGAACCATGAACAAAACTGTACAGAGTTCATGCTTAGTGCCCTGAGTTATGGTCGATGGCATTTGAATCCTCACATCGTACGGTGCTGGAAAAGGTTCTCGACAGGCAATGGAATTACCAAAAACCCAACCAGTAACGTATGTCAGTGCTACCATTAAGTAACATACTGATAGGAATATTATTGGTCGTTCTGGATATCTGTAACAAGATATGAAAAACAAACTTTATATATTTTTCACTATTATTACTGATATTATTTGCAATGTTACTATTAACAACGAATATAGACACATATAGAAGGCCTGAGCATATAGGGAAGATGGTACTGGGGAGATAAAGGACAACGATAGCACATTCCATAAGAGTGTCTTCTCCCCAACGATCGCGGCTATCCTTCAACATGGGCTCAGGCCTTCTATGTTCGTCTATATTCGTTGCTATTAATTATATGCATTATTTTTTTTACACATGACATTTTGTAAATATAATTATTTTTCATATTAATATTTTTCAGCTGCTGTGCAATGATGGGTTTGTACTAATAACGTAATTTAAGAAACTTACTTAATTTAATTAATAGTTTAATAGTAAGTATACAAATTTACTGAAGTATGCTTTTGAAAAAAGCTGATATTATACAACTTCAATAAAATTTTAACATGTTAAAACAATAATTCACAGAACTCATTGAATGAGCATCAAGAACTCAAAAAAAAAGTTAATTCAACGTAATTATTAATTTTGAAAAAAAAAAAATAATGATAATAATTTTCCATTGCCCACTAAACATTTGGTCACAGGCAAGTTTCAGTAAAGTTGCTGAAACCGCAAATGTCCTACCTCAGAAACGTTTCAAGTATATCTTTTAAATCTTCAATCCTTATATCTTACAAATAAGAAAAGAAAAGGAAAATTGCTTAATAATTTGACTTACTTCATTGTTAAATTGAAAAAATTTGTTTTCTTGTTTGTAAGAATGAAAATGAAGATTTTTAAATTAATGTTTTATTTGAAACGTAGTTTTTGAGGTAGTTTATTTACGGTTTCTGTTGCCAAATGTTTAGGACGTGGTATGGCAAATTATTAATAAAATTAATCCTTTGAAACACTTGTTTACATTGTCATACGATTAACTTTGACTTTGATACTCAGCGTGTTTATGGTTGTTGATTACGAATCACTTATATTTTTTCGTAAAAGCAATAATAACAGAAGTCCAAATATTTGAAAAAATTTAATAAAATTTTCAAATGCGCATATCTAAGACAAAAATTAATATTTTACAACATAGTTCATCATCAAAAGTGTTTAGTTAATAAAATTGTTAAAATACTTTACGACTGAATTAGTAATCTAAAGAAATAAAATTAAAATTAATCAGTCATTATTACAAAAACTGCATATTAATCAATTACGAATAAAATTGGTGATTTGACGTTTCCCTTTCACATGGAATGCCTCATATATCTTGTAAGAATGAGACAAAAAATAGGAAATAGTTTTGGTTAAATCCAAGGTTAAATCATTAATAATATTAATTATTGTCATATCTAATATAGTACAATTTTTTATTACCTGAATCTTTCTGTGTCAATCAGAAACGTCAAGAATGTAAAGAAACATGACACTGCACATATCGAGGCCCATGTACCAATCCAGACCCTCGCAAACTTCCTCTCTCTCTCGGTAAAGAACATTCCATCACATGGTGCACCACAATTGGGCTCAACTTTATTTCCAACTTTTAGCGAATATCCTAGTTGATGAGGAATTTTAAATTGCACAGGGCACACAAAACCGTAATCTCGAGCACCTATCATAAGTCCATTTCCATATGATTTTGAACCACCATTCCATGAAGGCTGAAATTCAGGAACAGGCATACGTGGTGTCAGTTCTGTCGTAACAGTCTCTGATGGGGCTGTTTCGTTGGTTGCAACACACAAGTCATTACTTCCATTTTCAGGAAGTTTACTGCACTCCAATCCCTCTGGCCAAGTAAAACCAAAAGAATTCATCAACCCTTCACATCCAGATCGAGCACTTTCGCACAGAGATCTGCACGGAGGAATTGCTTTATCAAGGATCGTGCAAACTGGCGCATACATTGTACATAAGAAGAAACGTAAATCTGGACTGCATTTCATCTTAACAAGCGGGGTAAATTGATGAACTTCCTGACCAGCATCTTCCTGTTTTTGATGGTTCATGAGATTTGGCATTATTGTCTCATTGTAAGGGATATTGATGCAAAGGCTTATTGTTATTGGCTCGCATCGTCCATGGGGCGCCAATGGATCCTTTACTTGATCAGCCTGTTGTATCATTAAAATATAATCATCGTTAAGATATTGTAAACATCATTAAGTAATCGGTATTAGGCATGATAAATGATATTGCATTTAATATGATTATAACACTGTCATTACAATAAGTCATTATAAATACATTAATTAAGCAACTTTATATTCGAACATTAATCTATTAATAAACTGCCATTAATTCTGCACATTCAACTTTTAAACATAACTGATTATAAAAAACAAAAAGTTTATTTGCAAAAACAAATGACAGAGCTCTATAGACAATACTCAAATTCACCTCTCTGGAAGTAGCAAAGGAAGCCCAACAACAGAGACAGGCGCCGAGGACGAGCAAAGAATTGGTCATTTTGGTGAATCCTTCGACGAGAATCGACTAAGTGTTTCCGATCACCCGGTCGCGAAGCTCGGACATTCACGGTCAGCAGTTCCGCACAATTCGCGGCATCTCGCTTGACCTATCATGTATTGTTGTGAGACACTTTGGGGCTTTTTCAACTGAAATTGACGAAATTATAACGCGGACGCGGCCAATCGTATATATACATATATGCAACCGAGTTGTTTGTCGGTGCGACTTGCGACCACTGATATATATGATTATATATATATATATATTATATATATCAGTGCGCGCGAGGGTGGAAAACTCCGGCGCGGCAGCAACGACCTCTGCTGGCCTTGGCCAAAGAGTCTCGGTAAAGACACCCTCAAGACGAATTCAAGACGTTGAATCTTAAGGAGAGGACGACTGCGCATGCCCAACTCCCGAAGGGCTCCGAAATGGAAAGGAAAACACTCGACTTTACTTGGGCTTGTGTGAGCAGAGATATGTGCATAGGGATATTGTTGCACGAAGAGCACACCACACATATATACGCGTGTGCATTTTTATGCATCAAGAATTACGACTCGTTGACCTGCTCGCTTCCGCTGCCAAGTGCCAACAATGGTGAAACTTATATATATACACATTGCGCTACATATCATACTATTTACACGTTTATATACACATATATATATGTATATATTTTTTCAAATTGGCAAATTTTCGACGTATATATTTTGCATTTTTTTCGAATATATATATATATTTTTTTTTTATGGTTTTTAAGTGAATATATGATATTTATTTCTTTTTTTGTAGTAACTTTACGAATTTGCAAACTTCATGGCCAAAATCGAATACCATTAATGCAAAAATGTATAGGCATATATATATATGTAAGAGGGTTCTAAAGTAGAACAGTTATCGACCGAGATTTTCAAGGATAAAAGTATAAATAAAATGTGATTGAAACGTTTTTTGAAAATTTAGGCTCTG
>JAPYZR010003623.1:0-13834 GCA_030522945.1 Trichopria nigra
GCCAATCTCGAGATAATCTGTTCGCCATCAGACAAGTTCCATTTTAGGTGCTCGACTTTGACGCCACCTACAGATTGCAAGATAAAGTAAAAATAAAAATTTGTTTGTGTTCTATAGATGTGTACTAATATCCTCAAAAAAGTCTCGTACTCAATTTCAATATCAGAGCTGAGAAAAAAAAGCTTAAAAATCTGCCTTTTTAATACTAAGGTTCTAAAGGTTAGTAGTACCTTAAAGAGTTTAAATGCAACCGTGCTCAAATTAAAAATGAACTAATTAGTTAATTGACTGTATTCCGAAATTTTTTTACATTTGAATGTTTAATGTTCGAAAAAAGTGTAATTTATTTATGGTTGAATTCTTTTATTTTATGAAATTTTTTTTTATGAAATTATGAACGTAAATAAACATACAGTCGAAATTAAAACATCCTCCTTTTTTTGAAGTCGGTTAAAATTATTAACCATCTGATATCAACGTTATAAGGCCAGTCTAATTGCATGCTGGAATAACTATAAGAACATTTATAATTGCACCGTAAAATTTTACTATCATCTTCTGGGTTTGCAACAAATTGCGAATTTAATTATCGTTCTATTATAATAGATACGTAATTTGCAGGGGAATTTTTAAGCGGATTCAATGAATTTTATCTATAATAATAAATCTCACGTGAAATATCATTTTAGTATCGTATAGTTCAATAGCATTAACAATGAAGTACTAAAGACGAATTTTAACAAATAATTATCTTATAATTATCTTGAACCTAATGCAGAAATTCATTGTTTTACAGAATCTGGTACGGATGCAAAAAATAATTGTAATACTCAATAAACGACCCAATAAAGCAAAATATAAAAAAAAAAATATTTATATTTTCTATAACATATATGACATAATATATGGCATTGATGAACAAAGATATAACATATATAACATATATGACATATAAAGTATGTTAAGAAAGTAATTCTAAACACTCACGTGCGTTTATTTCACATCATCGTTTGAGGAAGTTGTATGTAAGAAAGAGGAAGTGCAATATGAGGGCAAGGTATCAGAATGTACCACTGATCTTATATTATGCGTAATAAATTAAAATTTACCGTAACAATCGGGATTAATCTGATAATATGCATCCTTTCACCCACATATGCCTCTCAATACGGAAAACATACAGTCTGTTGAACGATATGACAGCACGTTCGATATAACACATAAGATATCCATAAAAAACGCATGAAAAAAAGCGTAAAAATTTCAAGTTCAGTAGGTCTACGTTTTTCATTCGTGATAGTACAATAATACGTTGAGACATGATTTATGTTGGGAAGTATCACGCTAACGCGCTTCTCATTACAATCGTATATTACAGACTGTAAGCGATGAAGCGATATATATGTAAGTACAATTGAAAGGACACGAGAACTGTACATGTATATGAGCTAAGATTATAATATATTCTAATCAATACTTATATATAAATAATATAATAATAGTTTATAATAAATTAACTCGTAAAGTTTATTGAACTTTGAATATAATCGTTCATTTTACCTTGAGTAGTTATATTTTCATAATCGGTAAATGAAGACAAAGTGTAAATGTTTACATACTGGGCACCAAAAGGCGTGGATGACCGTGACAAAGAAAAAGAAGCGATATATCTGAATTATTAAATATATATGTATATACCACTACCAAAGCTTGTTATACGATAAAAACCACGGGGGACTTTACTTAGTACTTAGTACAATCCAGAAAAATATCAATTAGACGAATAACTAAATCGTACTTATATGTTCTTGGGGATTTCAATTAATTTGAAAATCAGATGGGATATCAGATATGGGAATATCACGTGATCATTTCTCATCATGCGACCATCATTATCAAACCTCTTTGTGGCCAATAATTAAATATAGCACATCTGGTTTCTGGAGCTCTCCGCCTAGTTTCACTGACTTTGTTATAACGCAAAGAAACCAAGTCGACGGCGTACAGGAGTAATAATTCAAAATCGTCTTCTGCTAGCGCAATTTCGAAACCGCATAAAATGGTCATTTCGTAATTTTAAAGCAATAAATATTAGAAACGTTCTATAATATCATCCTCGTCAATTTTTAACTACATATGAAAAAAAATGGATTGCGAGGATAAAGGATCAGAAACATCTTCCAGGAAGAAAAGTCGTATATGTTTGCAAGAGTGGAGGAGAAGAAGCTTTTACGCCGCGCGGGCAAGAAATGGGTTAATACGTCCCGGTTCCGCCCGTACGGTATAAAGTCTCAACGCCCATCGTTTTTCTCTTTCATCGCCTCTAATATCATTCCCTCAATCTCTCTTTTCCTTTCGCGTGCACATACATATATGTATATATTTCCTGCTGTCTCCGGGTGCGGCGGCGGCTGCACGGATATATAGAGTATACAGTACGAGTGGAAGAAGAACCTCCTAGTGTCTTCGATTCGTGTATAGTAGTACTACATCGGCCTACCTCGTCCTTGTCGTCGGGTTATTGCGTGCAACCGTTAAAGTGCAAGAAAAGCGACGTATGCGCCCAGTCAGTGTTTTACTGTCCACTCGACTGCAGTACTTGTATACAGACGCTTTGTTGGATGCCAAAGCGCGAGCAAAACGAAGACAGCGAACATAAGCGCTCGCGCTAGCGGCGAGGCGCACGTTACGGCATCGTGCATCTTCTGAGAGGAGCGGGTAGCTGGCGATATCTTGCCTCCTTAACATCGCTTTAAGAAGTTTATCGCCGAGGGGCTTGATTCCCGAGCGGATTGAAATGTCAGAGCTTCTAAGTGCCTGCCGCGCACCTTCGTTCGGCAGCTATGATAAATGAGTGGCGTTCAGTGCGTCTCGATCTTCGATGACCTACTCTGTTCTGTGGTGATAGTACTTACGCGATGTTTTTCAGCCGAGAACGAATGAGCCGGTCACGATACCGCGATAATTGCATATCGTTAATTACATGCGGCAAGAGTGGATTTGTTTGAATAATTACTGTTAGATTGGGCAAATTAATCAACTTTTTTATTATACGTTGCGGCATTTTTCAATAAGAGTCTGGTTCATGAAGATACCCTTCATCTTATCTTCTCTGTTTCTATAATCGAGTGGAACATTTGTTATTCTTTACAGTACAAATTGTAACAGGAGTTTCATTAGGATTGAATTTAGGTACTCTATTGTGTACTTACTTGGCTTTTATTATATGATTATTTTTTTAGAATTACGAGTTTTTGTGAGGTAATCAGTTTCTGATATCAGCACAGAGTATAACATTTCAACGACCCAAATAGTACAAGTACGTCTATTGGACGTTCGTTTGACACCCAGACCGGGTACAAGTGGGGGTGGAGTGGAGGTACAATAAATAGGTTTTCAAATGTACAAAAATTCGACACATACTTTATCATCCATTGTTCGTGAGTATGGCCGGCCATCACCGATCCATATTTGGACATTCAATAAACGTCCAATGGATGTCCAGTGCTAATTGGGGAATGTGCAGTTGTCGGAAGGAAAATTAGCATCAGAACTAAACACGTTCATAAAATCATGATGTATTTATGTAATTTTATACAGGACTTTAAAACACAAGTACTAATTTACCCTGATACTACTGTTTAATCAAATATTTTTTCAGTATTTTGGTCACTTTAATAACGCCAGGAGTACATATGATAAGTTTTTTTTCTTTTTTAACATCCTGTCAAGTCTCATTTGAATGACATTGATTAACTATTCTGATAATCCAAAAATTTCCCTATAGGGCACACCCCATTACTGGTGGCGGACATTACCTCCTCTGTGTCTTAAAAAAAATTATAGAACCTTTCAAGCAGTCAGCATGATATTGGTTGTTACGATATAGTTACAATTATAATTATTTCAATAATTGGCAAAAATTTTATTGATTTCAAACTCTAAATCATTTCCAAAGTTGATGCTTTAAATTGATGTACGTTCTATGTTACCCTGAAGCTACGACGAACTTGATGATTTCCCGTGTCCTAATTCATTATTTTACTCCATCAGCCAGAGGCAACTTATCGTTGACCTTTATTTTGATTGCTCGTTTTGATGTAAGCCAATCATTTTCTACATCGTACGATATAGCATCATTGTAAGAAGTAACACCTAATCGGATACCAATCAATGATATTTATCCCTGACATTTTAAAGCAGAAACGTTAACGTATGCCATGAGTAATTTAAAACTATACGGAGCTTGATGATTTCCTGTTTTTTAATATCGTTATTATTCTAATACATCTATATTTAATTTAAGATAATTTTATATTGAACTTCAGACTGATTGGTTGTTCCGATGTTCGCAAGCAGATTGCAATTTGATATATAACATTACCGAAATAAGTAATATCCAACTAATTAAAAATATTAGCACTAATGACAATCGATGCTATCAATAATTTAAAACTGTGAATCTAAATTTTGACATTTCAAAAAGTAATCTTCTAAATAATTAATTCTTTATTCATAAAAGCATCATTCAAGGGAATCATTTAAACTGTAGTCTTAGTAGACCTTAATATTTATTAATTGGAACATGTCAAGTTTTAATATATAACATTAGAAGTTTTCAGAAATGTAAACGATGATCATCATCATCGTGTTAAACATCATGTTGCATATTTAATATCATAATCATTAAGCTCAAATCCAGTAATAAAATATAGAAATAAATAAATAGTTATAATAAACACTTGCTACTTCAGTTATTGAATTATGAATACGAATGATTTTGAATTGATCATTACAGCTTTATTGTAAAAAAGTACAAAAATGTCAATAATGTATATTTACTTTTCCAAAAATATCAATAATAAAAAACAAGAAAATGTTATCATTGTACTTTAAGCTAAGTAGCATTATATGTTTAATTAGGTCATTTCAATTATAATTCTACCTCACGTGAACAGGCGTTTACAACTCTCCATTATTATAATAGCGTACGTCTGTAATAAAATCATATTATATAATGATTGCAAATCATTTGCCTTTAATCATACTCTTATAATTGTAAACAAATAAAGACACAGTGATTACAAACCGTTAAATAAGCGCTTCAAGTAGATATACGTGAGTGGTGAATATTAACTAATAATAAATATTACTTTCAGATTCCATTCCGAACTAATGTATAGAATTAAAGAAATTCCTCGCCAGTGTATCAATTACGTCACATTTATAAAAATCATGATTCGCGCTTAAATTCCGTAGTTTTATAAAACTATAGTTTCGATGTGGTTCGTTCGTGCGAAATATATATACGTTAAAGATTCTTAGTGTGAGATAACATTTGTGTACACTAATATCCTTGTACTAAATACCGTTGCCAAAGTGCCGAATACAAATATTTAAAACTAAGGGCATCGTCGCATCGTCGAAACTTTATAACGTTTCTATAGTTTAATCTACAATATAAGTTCACTCAATCGCAACCGTGGCCTGAAACCGCAACCACCCCGTGTTCTTTGTTATGAATCCTTCGTCCAAAGTATATACTATATATATACATAATAAATTTAAATTTAACGCTTCTAGATTTCGTGTTGTAATATTCTGATTTTGAGAATTTGTAATATTCTGAAAACGACCATTTTCAACACTAAAAAATTTTCGAAATATTCCGAAAACTAGTAAGAAAAGTATATTTTCCTAACAAAATCAGACATTTTTCCAAAAATGATAGAATATGGTAAATTATTGTAATGGATACGCATTGTACAAAAAGTCAAAAAAAAGTTGGACATTTTTCCAAGAAAAAGAGGAAATATGACCTATTATGTTTCATCAAAGTTCCAAATGCGGTACTATTTTTCCTAAAAGTCATTGGATGTTTCCAAATTCCGAAAATCTGATAGATATTTTTCAACAAATTTCAGACAATTTCCCGATTTTATAGACGGAAATATTCCAAAAAATAGTAAGAAAATCACACTTTCCTAACAAAATCATACATTTATTTGGAAAGATTTCATTTTTATGGGAAAAATTTTCACATGTCATACGTCAATATTTCGTACAAAAACTTTATGGTTTTTAGCTGCCCTACTTTTTTGAAAAATTTTTTACATTGAAGACTATGTCAATTTTACGCAGTTTGAACGTTTCCCCCTTTTGACCGTCCCGTTTTAAACTTTAAATTTTCGAAATTGAATTCAAAATCAGATACCCTAAAACTTAGTTCTGATTAACAACTTTACCCATTCCGGCCGGCACCCAAATCGAGATTTTGCATTTTTCATACTAAACATATTTCATACTAATTCATGGTATTCATTTACACGCTTCATTGTGTGATAATCAATTTTTTCTGGTTGCAGATTAGTATCATATCTTTTTTATAGAAAGATAAAACTGTAAATTAACGGTTCTATTAGGATTGAAGAATTATTCTTATTTCTATTAAATGAACTTTCGCTTTTCAGTAATCTCACAATTAAAAAATTCTTCGTTCTTTCGTTTAATAAGAAATATAAGTGCAATAACAGAATGCATATACAGATTCATTTCGCACTTATGAAGAATTACATGAACATAATCATGTGAAGAATGAAATTATTGCTGATTATAGGCTTTTAAATATCCATCAAAGTTTCTATGAAAATGACAATGTTTGTGAATGGCTTGAAATTCACGGCATTATGCCTTTATGTTATTTCAATACAGAGTATTTTCTTTCCCGTTATTCATGGGCTTCGAGTAACAATGCTGATGATCTCGAAATAATTAATGCCTCATTTATACACATAATGATAATATTTGGTAATTTTAACTAAAATTTCGCATATATATACTATAGGAAGTAAACATAATTTAGCAATTATTATTGATATATTTACAGTTTAGCTGACTAAAATTTAAGCTGGAATAAGTAAATGATAATCAGTTTTACTAAATGTAACAATATAACTGACTATAGATTTAGTTTCCAGTACAGACAACTAAATTGTAATTAACATTAGCAAATATTTTCTTCAAGGTACAAAATACCGACAAATATACATTTAATTCGTAGAAAACGTAGCAAACATTCTACAGTCGGAGCTGCTTATTCAACACGTAATAATTTTATTGCGAGATCAAGCTAGCTTTTGCCCTTTTGCTCTACGCGAGGTTTCTGTCCTCGCTGAGCTGGCCTTAGGAATTACAATCTTTGTAATTTAAACAAGCTAATATTGTCAATATTCAAAAGATAATAAATATCAGAGAAACATTTTCCGGCTTGTAAATAGACCATTTCGCACGGATAAAGTAACAGTCAATTACGATCTTTGGCTTGTATATATAAGCACTACTGCTATCACTATACACTGGCCATGAAATTACTCTAAAAATCCGGTATTTAATTATTTTGGAAATTATATCTAATTCTCGATTTGGCATCGTAAATAGATCTTTTGGCAGAATTGATGAGGTAACAATGCACCTTTAAGTAAAAGCCTTCAAATTAGTCGGAAAAAGTATACACATGATGTATAAAAATACGGCATGAATGACATTACTGGTGACAATAGTACGTACAGGTATTTTTTTCCTTTTATCTAACTAACATGCATGGAATATTGATATTCCTGTTAAGAATAATAATAATATGTGTCTGATTAAAGGATTAATATGGAAACTACATGCGGAGCACATTACCTGATATTTAAAGCCACGAACTGAAATATATATTGGTCGGATAATGCACGATTATTTTCCTAGCGCTCATTATCATTCGCACTGTTTTCGCCACGTTCTCTCCTCTATTGTCCACGTTAAAAAATTGCGGTAATTAAAGGACTTCCGCGGCGCAGCATCAATAGAAAAAGGACAATTGTGAACAGCGCGTAGACTAAAATGTGAATAGCGAGGTAAAAAGCAGGAAATACTGGAGTAATAACGCATAAGCTTGGTGAAACTTTTGAATCGTATATAGGTGCGAGCTCGACATACGAATAAGAAGTGGAGTGTGCAAGCAAGAAATATGCGTAGGACGCAAGGGCAATAATTACCACTGCACTTCTTGCGGGTTATTAATATCGCTAGTTCTCTGCCAACTCTCTGCCGCTCGCTATTAACGATTGCCGATCGATCGAACCAACATCCCGGGTTTACGTTTGCAGCATGCCACGCAGTTGGTAGCTGATTGTCGAACGCGAGATTTCAATTATCGTCCCACGATTCCCAGTCTTTTTATATACATTATTCTCATGTAGTACGCTGGAGAATCAATGTACGGAGAAAATGTACTTACTGGGAAACATTATTATTTCGTGGAATAAACAGACACGCACTATCTTGAATGCGTTTCGGCGAGGATGAAAAGGCAATGATAGAATCGAATCTATATATGAATTTCATTCATTCCAGTTAATGCTATTTGCATACCAATTCGTACAATAATCATTTGATGACGGAAAATTAATTATTTTCTATTTTTAAATTTAGTTCCTCGGCTCGTTAACAAAGACATAAAATAATTAGTATAATATGAATAGTTGTTAAGATGATGATGATATGGTGATATATACGAGAAACTAAATGTCAACGTCAATGTCTATCTATATGGCTACAAGTTTTATATCATTATGTTCGAATGAGAAAGATTTAGCATTTCGAATGATGTCAGATAAATACTTTATTGATCAGTTATTTCCAGGACCTGAGGTCGGAGACCTTATTGTAAAACGACAGGCATTTGAAAATACGATGACACCTAAATCTTTCTTATTGTACGATTGTATCAATTATAGGAATGACGATAATACATGGATCGCCAACCACTATAATAATGCTAATGAAACAGAAAGTCCTTAAAAGATTACTGCTCTTTCCAACTCATTCTTATTGCATATCACGAAGTTATATGAGACAAATATATAATCCTTGGCAGAGAGGCCACACTCGCAGACTTTTTTTATATTATTTCAATGAATGAGCCCGTCGAACCTTGATACAAGCCCTGATGAGAAACTTGATACCGAACCTTAAATAGTCGAATAAATGATTAATGTCGCAAAATCTGTCAACTCCATCCAGACATGCCATTTTTTTTTTTAGGAAAGGAACGTTACAATTTGAACACTACAACAATTATCCTTCAATTCTAGGGTACTAGCTAAACTGAAACTAATGCGATTACACGATGGATAAGGTGACGTTAAAAATGTCATTGTCGGTAGGAACTTCTTAGTTCCTTAGTTTCCTTAGATACCGTAGTTAGCAATGGATAAACTGCGATAAGCCGCATAATATTAGTGATGAAAATAAGTGCAAAACCAAAATAGACATTAACGAATGTAATTGTACCACCAATAATGGGAGCCGGTCATTCCCAAAATATATCTCATAATTCGGAGTCAAATTTCAAAACATTCAGAAGGCAATCGACTAGTAGATTTCTACCCCTCAATCGAAGTGTTAATATTCCCTCATTAGAAAGAAAATGACTGCGTCAGATTTCATGGTTTTCCTCCGAAGGGAGCGTTCACCCCGGCGCGGAATGAAGTTTCACATTGGCGAACGGAGAGTCTTTATTACGTTTTACAATTTTATAGCCGCTATATCGCGCGATTTTCATGCAGGCCTGAGTTATTTACCAATTTCCTGGAATTATCCGCAAACGTCTCAAGTTTACTGCCTGCCACACCATTAGTAGCCGATTGTCGAAGGAGGTTTCAATTACCGCTGTTCCGCGTACAGTTTCAGCCATCATTACGCTGCGCGTCGGATGCATCTCGCGCCTAACAAACTTACATCGACAGCCAATCGAACGGGCCTCGAGCGGTTTAATCGTGAGATGCATATCGCGAAAAGTACCGTGATACCGCGCGCTAGTTGGAGAAGAAAAAAATCGTACGAAGTGACTCCCCGAGGTCGTGAGTCACGCCGCCGACGCGACGCCACCGCGGTCTTCCCTGACTCTAGGACGCCAACAGCTTGCCGTACACGTGTTACCTCATGTATAGCGGTTCGCGTCCCCAGATTTACCTTATTTTTGTCCCAACGAATTGCCGGATATGTGTCGCCCGCTATGGTGACACGAGCGCATCCTGCCGCGGTCCGGTTACTCGCCACCACTGAAGTATGGACTTTATGTTCCGTAATCTGTGACCTTTTTCGAAACAATTATAACTTAGTCTTGAACTCGGGCTATTCGTTATAACTGTAAAGGCAAAGTTGCCAAAAAGAATGTCAAGATTTTATGAGAACACTGAAATTTTACGATATTTAGACAAAATCTGATTCCTTCTAACAGTTGATTCTTAGATATATCTAAATTGACATGCAACATGATACTCCGCAGAGATCAAGATTCCGTGCAGAGTGACCAGATTTAATTGCCAAATTCATCTCCCCACCCCATATATCTGGTTACCCTATAACCTATTCGTTAAAATACACATCCCCATTTAGTCCCGCTGGCAACCCTGTTCGAAAGATGTAAGATGTTCTCATAGTTCCAACTGATAGTCTCAAATATCGGTATGGAGTCAGGTCTGTGATAAATTGTTAATTGATTAGAATTTCAAGTATTAATTAATGCATTACGGATGCTAAAATTATTTTGGCATATTGATAGAAATTAAGAGATATTGTAATTATGGTTTGCAGTTCAATGATTATTAAGTTTTGCTACTTCCACTTTTAGATTTTTACAAATACAATAAATATCTGGTTATACGTAATATGCTGAGTTTGTCAGTGAGTTCTTGGTACCTTTTTTTTAGGTATACATTCAATTTATTTTGTTTATTGATATACAATTTGAAAGCTGGCGAGATATTTACATGACAATCCGCCTAGACCTGAGATTCGATTAAAATGGAACTTGCTTGTCCTAACCAATTAAACGAGGTGGTGCGAACAATGAATCTCCTTTCCTTTTCTTTCTTTGTCCGTGAAAGTAACGAAGCAACGTTCGAATAAACGCCTACCGTTGTATAGTTCAGGAATTTACTGGCTTGCAAATATTGTGATATTTCAGATGGCATGTAGCTCAATTTATTGCGATTCTCTTTTAATTAGTAGTACATTGTGGGCTATGCAGATATCCATTTTTCATTATCAACAGAAAATGCAATGAGACAATCCAAGCAAGACGAGTGTAGATTAAACTATATTCAATAGGGATATTATATGTAGGGTCCACCGTATGGTCACTCCCGTGCACTCAGACCTTTTAAAATTGGAATACAATTTAAATGATTACTCTTTCAACGATGACAGAAATAGTTCAAATAAGATAGAAAACTCGAAGGTGCTATGGAATCAGAGTGGAGTACGGTGAACCTCTTGCATCGATCGTAGTTGCAATATTCTCCTAGGGGCGAGAGAAGTTGAAATTCACAAACTTCACTATAAATATAGACAGTGCAGTACTCATTACTCATGTAAATTTAACTTCTATTCATATATATTTGTTATATATAACATTTACACGCCCCCACCTCTGCGGATCGTTTCGTATAGTCAATGACTAACTGAGACGCGAAACCTATATCGTTAAAATTTCCTGTTTTTACTTTATTTAGGTTGGTCGGGCTGACATTATTTGCACACGTCATCGTAGTCACGATCAGCTGCTCAACAAGTGAAACGGACAAATGGAGTATAATGCGAGTACAATGGGAGAAGACTATACCTAGTAGATCAGAGAAATCGCATAGTGCGAATAAAAAACATCGAATAAGGTGGATAAGAGTGGATCAAGTCCAAAGTAATCTTTGCTGAATTTTCGAAAATTATATTGATGTTTATGAATATATATGTAGGCATTTCGAAGAAAGGACTAATATCTAAAAATGATCGTTTTATAGAGATTTTTTATTTCGAATTATGTAATTTGGGTATCTTCACGATTTCCCGTAATCATGACAGGATCGAAATGGGATTTCCTGATTACACCCGTGCGCTGTCTGAGCTGCTCATGCAAAAATCATTCACGTGGCGTCTAATGGAACTGATGAGGATGTTACTGAATTAGAGGGTAACAGATCTAAAGATATCGGATGAAGGCGTTTTTCTTTTGACTAAACATATTTATATCTTAAATGTAGAATGTGCTATTGTACAAGTTGAATGTATCTAGAATGATGGCATAAACAACAATATAGGCAATGGAGCCGATAATGGGCATATTAAAACTAACGATGATTAACGACTGCTGATCAGCTAAACATTCAAGGACTTGAAACCCAGCCTGATTCAATGGCACTGCGTAGAATCCGTTTCATCTTCAAATATCTGTTGGCTTGATAACAATTTATTGAGGTTAAGACCTACCCAGAGCTAAAGAAATGTTTTGAATCCTAAATTGTTATAAGTTGTGTGGGTTAACCCGTTCAAGGATTTCTGAAAAACGTTGAACTCGGTGTCAGGAATGAAAATTTTTGTTAACTCAGACAAGAGATTCGCAGTAAAGACAATAAAACGATTTTGTTGCAGCAATTGAAATTTTTACGATCGTAAAAAAGCAGAGGCGGAATCTCGGAAATCTGCCCGTGACATAAAGAGTGTTCTGAGAGGATCCACCCGCAGAGATGGCATATTGCGCGCGTGTAATTACGCGGCACTTGTATACTACAACCGCGCCCGCGAGAAATGGAACGAAAGGCGTCGGACGTAGGAATGAAGTCGAATCAGCTGCAAGAGCCGTTAATAATGAAGGTACACGTGACGCAAGTGGAAATTCTTCCGCGCTGCGAGGCGTTTTATTTTCCGTCGAGAGGAGGACCGTTCTAATCTCCGATCCCAAGAATAGATTATGTCATAAATCTCGATACGTTTTAATAGTCGCCTAATGACGCAGATAACTGGGCTAAAAATCCTTTTCGCCTCCAGTTCCGACGACACTTTTGAGGTTAGGCTAGCACGAAGAGACGCCCAATAAAGGATTAAGTTTCCAGAAATCTGGAGCGTAAATTCTTATTTTTACTTTTATTCATTTCTTTTAGTATTGTTTGTTTTTAATTTTTTAAGCACTATTTACATTTAAGTTGGTACATACATATATTTATTGCATACTTAGCGCAAGAATTTGGTTGGTCGAAATTTATCATTACTTTGGAATTGCTTTAAATTAGCTCCAAATATTATTTCCTCTGCAAATTGAAGACGGTCTTGAATGATAACAAGTATACATGTAAACACAACCATTTGTAAATTTATAAATGCCACAAACATTCGGCGAAATAAGACAAATTGCATTAATAATTATTTCAATTGAGCATGTTCAATATTTATAACTTAAATCAGTCATTCTGAATATTCATCAGAGCCAGATATTATTTAAAACACGTATGAAAATTTAACTAAATTTAAACCTTTCCAGTTCTACAAAGGCATTAATAATGTTTCCAATTCAGGCCATATCCCATGTAGAAATTGACCGGGCCCAGACCTGGCAATTTCCACATGGGATATAGAGAGGGGAAATAAGTTGGAAACACCTGAAGATAATTTAAGGAAAGTAGAAGTTCTCAAAACCTTAATGTTGTTTTTTGTAACTTTTTATGCTCAATTGTTGGTTCCATTGCTAAAAGCAGGCCCACGTCGGATCCAACTTCAAAATTTTCACGCGAAACCCCTAATTATTATGGGAAACAATGAGAACAATTTTACGTGAAATTTTAAATTGTTGAAATTTTGTAAATCAGACTATTGTTTCTTTTGTAATTTTTTTCCGCTCTTTCGAAAGGACACTACTCAATTACTTCGCCTGACGCAAGGCGGGCGAAGTATTGAATTCACCAACAAAAATTTTTCCGATTCTTCGATTTTGGGAATTTTTTAGTGGAAATCTATT
>JAPYZR010003624.1:0-13832 GCA_030522945.1 Trichopria nigra
GCTGTTGACTTTGATTGTAGTATCAAAATTAGGTGATTTTGTAACCCCTACTAAAGAATTACAAAATTGTGCGCACAAATTGAATACTTTGCCAGTGCGAAGCCCCTAGTTTTTAAATATAATTTTTATTTAACGACATAAAATCATTTTGAAATGCGCAAACTTTTTTAGTGTCTGCGTATTACCCGAAATAACTTCGATGCAAAAATTGTCGCGTTGTGAATAAAAAAATCCTTCGCTTATAGGTGAATTGATTGCAAAACGTATTCAATGACGACATAAATGCAAATAACGTTGAGGAAAATTGTCACATTCTGGGAGAATGAACCATATATAAAAAGTATTGTTATTTTCAACAATGTGTCCGCAACGTTGAAAACAAACATATCATCAATCTTGGCAACCTTTCTGAAATACATTGACTTAAGTATATAGTTGCACTGAGGGAATTCGGCCTTTTGTCCGAGGAATTTAAACACTTTAAGTATGAAATGAAATTCATGAAAATTTGACTAAATCATGTTTCTTTGGGATAGTCCAGCATTCACTAATTAATACGAGCTACTGCAAGGGATTGTGCTTTGCGGTGTTGGCTACAAACCACATCCCGCGGACTGCTTTGATGTCAAAGGCTAATTACGTAAACATTTATGTGTTCATGTATACATAAATATGTTTTTTAGTTTTTTTATTTAAAATATTTAAAATTCATTTAAAATTGAAAATAGTACAATAAAATTATATAGAAAATATAAATAGTGCACATATTTTTGTCGTTCAATAGTCATGCATATTTTTCAAATTCAATTTTAAAGATTGTTGTGAATAGTGTGTCACCAGTATAAGAGCAATTAATACAATGAAGTGGAAAAAACGACACTGCGACAAATTGCCGCCTTTGTTATAGATGAATTAACCTAGCGCTGTTCGAGCCACAAATGGGAAGACGCCATCAAACATATTTGTATAATTAAAAGGCGATACTGAACAACCATCGCTCGAGAATGTCGAGATCATTCATTAGAAAACTGCGCTATAGTCTATGGAGGAATAGAAGGAGAATTTATGCGCGATTCCCATGACGGATGTTCTCTGCCCAATCGAATTATAAACCGACATTCGCGACTCCAATCCAATTATAAGTTTCGCGCATTCAACATAACCGACCAGTAATTAAATTTACAATCCAATTAATACATCCGCAAATACAAGAGCAATCGTTTAATTTCATGACAGTGTCACTTCCCCTCTCGCGATCTATTAAAGCATTTACTGCTCCCGTATAATTTGAAGCTGAGTCGCGATTCAGACCGATATTTCTCGCACGACTGAAACGATCTTGGATAAGGGCGCTTCGACGCGTTTGGAATTGAACAACAAACGAACAAATGATTTGCCCCGTGGACGATATATCGCAATTGCACGTCGTCGTTCATTGTTTCGTTTGATTGTTAACCAGCGTTAGCGGTCGCCTGGATGATTGTCGACGTTGACTGCGCCATGCTGTGAAACCGCGAAATGCGACAAAACCGCAAGCACGCCTCTCCGCGCTTTGTCGAGTTCAGTTGGTACTCGTAATTAATAATTCACTGCGAAAGGTGCTCACCACTTTCCGTTTCTGAAGTTCAACTCCGAACAAAACAAAACAAAATATAAAAACAAAATCAAAAGAAATGTCGATGTTTTATTCAGAATTCAGATTCAACAGAGTAGCTATGAAATATTGGCAGAATATAGAACTTGGTCATAAAAAGGAATAATTATGTAACCTCAACGTAACATTTATGTAAGAAATATATTTGTTACATAATTGTCACTCGCGTTTCCTGAGTTTCTTTAAATAAAATCTGTATTTCGTTCAAGTACCTTGGCCCACCTCGTAGTTTGAGTGCTGAAATATTGAATTTAGTAACTATGTACAAAAAATTAGGTAAATAAGATTTGAAACATTATAAATATACTGGACTCGTTGAAGAGTTATACAGAACTGAATTAACGGTGTCTAAACATAGTAGTTTTCGTTAACATGTGCATAAAATGGAATTTTATAGCGTTTATTTTAAGGTCATCTTAATGCCATTACCATGTTGATGAGTATATATATATAATATACGATAATCATTCCGCGGGAGACCCGGCACGTACAAATATAGGAAGATAAAATTTTTAACGTATGCTGGAAATCTCACGTCGTAATTATCGGGTCTCATCGAAGTTATAATCGATTGCGACCTTATCACGGGTCATGTTATGTAATTGTAAACAACTTTATGCGGCTGAAAGAATGAAAATAACATTACGTTAAAAAATCTTAGTTGTGTTTACTTACAAACAAAAATTATTGTGGAAGAGCGCAGTGCGTAAAAAAATTAATTATATCCCCACTTTATTCAAAACATTCCTAAATTTCAAATAATTTTTTTGTCTCGGTTTTAAAATAAACCGATATACGAATATTTTATTAAAAAATTATTATTACAAAAAAGAAATATTTCAAATAATATATCTACATCTTAATTTTACTCAAAAGGGTATTTTCGTGTCCCGACAAATTCAAATTGAAGATCTTCTTGGATTGAAGAATTTAAAAATAATATTGTTTCAATCAACCTTAAAAATTATGGAAAGTATAACTTAACAATCCACATTAACAAATATTTTAAAAATCACTAGAGAAATAACGAAACGTTCAATTACTTTTTCCTATTATCGTGCGCAAAGTGGGCTATTTCTACATGCTGAAGACAAACGAGCGTTGGCATGACTGCAGTAGAAAATAAGACCAGTTTATTGCCATTTCTCTACTAACATAGAGGGCAGAAAAGTTGAGCAGAAACTGGTGTCATTTTCTACTAGGGTGGTATTTTGATGGCCTTAAAATAAACACTACAATAAGAAGAAATTGTTAATCCTAAAGTTTTCCGCATTTCGTGTGATTGCGTAAAAGACATCGTTCATTCACTTCAGTCTAACATTGATGTGGAATAATAATCATTCTACTCTATGACCTGATTTTTGGTTTACCCACTCTACTTTTCATTATAAATTTATTTACAATTCCCAACATCATTTCTGCTTATAATTTCGATATTTTTAATTATTAATTTCTTTCTATAATTTGAGGAATATGAAAGAAACTGAAATGCTCGTTATAGTACAACAATCCATTACAATTCACGTTTAATCAATATGTACTCTACATATCCAAACTAATTTAATTTCCTTCAAATAAAAGTGGTATACATAATATCGAAACCGATTAGCCGATTTGATAATTCGCACGTAATGAAAATACACTCAACTTGATTGCTTACAGCAAATCGCAATAAAACCGTTCTCAGGCTGTGTATGAAAACTTATTTGATTTTCGGCAAATCAGTTTCTTACGTGATAATCAATTCAAAACTGATTCTCTATAAGATAACAAAATTCCAAGGAACTCAACCTTTTTGTTATTATTTATAACTTCGAATTACTTCAAATATATTATACTCTTAAAAATTTAACTTTTTTGTAACTTGGATCTAAGTCGCCATTCCTGAACTAGGTGCTGAATTTACTGCAATGAGCATTCAAAAATACATTTTTAAAATACACAAAACAAGGTGTGTTCGTATTCTAAATTTGCCAGCTTTAATTGACGATCGTAATACTATATGATACATTATAAGTATACACATTTTTAATCGTATAACTTTTAACTTATTAAAGAGTTACATTCACAGTAATGATTCTATTTCCTTCTTTTTACGCGTAAAAATTAAAAAACAAGTCGCATTTTGCCGTCAAAAATTACTCGAGATAATAATGGAAAAAACCTTGTATTTTTTTTACCACATTGGATAAAATCTGCGCTCCATTTTCGATAATCAGATTGAAATTGAAAAAAAGAATTAGGTCAAATTATGTTAATTATTATACGTTATCTATATATAGTTATTAGTACCGCTAAATTATCACTGCAACGAATCCCTCTGAATACCTTTCAATTCCACGTTATCGGCGCAACGTCACTAAGGCTGAGCATATAACCGATATGATATTCATTACTTTCTCGGGCATGGCATAACTAACGTCAAAATGAAAGCAATCTGTTATAACAGTGCAATAATACGCATGATACGGAGAACAATATTATGATCCCGCCTAGATAGATCGCAATATAAAGTACACATTGCGTATATACATCAGCTAATTCTGTACGCGTAATTATATATATCCGCTTCATTTTGTACAATGCTTTGCGACCATTATCCAAAGGAACCAAGAATTTAACACTAACTCATCAATATACGAATATACAGCTCATTCACCTGCGTAAACAATTCCGGATGATCGAAATAATAAAGCCCAAAGTGGCGAGTCTCCCGTAATAAATTGAAAATCGTATTACCGGTATATATATATATATATATATATATATATATATATACATATATTAATTAATTACGCTAATGATCGAATATCCATTAATATCATCAAAGCATAGAACATAAAAGATATAGTATCTGTTTACAATAAAAAAAAGATATCATTTCATTTACATTATCAATCAATGTTTTTTTTTATTGTTTGTGCTTGTGTACAATTCATTCCTTAACGTTACTTATAAGTTTATTTTTTTTAATATATATGTCAATCGATAAAAAGAACATTTTATAAATATATATTTAAAATTTTCTCATAAACTCAATACTTCTTCAAGCATTTTTCAATCTTGAACATGTATATAGTTTCTATAAAAGTAAAATTCAAGGGACATTTGTTGAAAACGTTTATATTGTATTTTTCATCACTCCGCATAGCTTGATAAAACGAATGATATAAAATGTATTTTAAAATTGCTCCTTGCAGGTTGTCTTTCAATTCAAAACTCAAACAAAGACATTGCATACAGATAATACATTTCACCATAAATTTTATTGAAACCTATCTGAAGACGCAGCAAATTGCAAGTCGTATTCTTCCATCCTATTGATTTTTCGTTGTTTCAGTAAATTGAAGTGTTGAGAAGCAATTCGTACCTTTTAGTCGTTCTGTAACGAATTAGACGGAATTACGCGAGTGGTTTTCCGGATGTTCAAAGTCTTTTCTCGATACTTTCTATTTTTCTTATTTCTACAAATATAGTTGGTTTTTAAAATAAACTTAAATTAATTTTTTTTTACTTAAATTTTAAATACAAAACAAAAAAAAAACATCTATTTGGTATTTGATGTCTTAAACAGGAATGCATGTAGTTAAAAATTAAAAAAAGTCGGTTATTAAGATTGGAACATTGCTTATCTTTGAAAAGATATGGCTAAAAATGTACTTACAATATTTTGTTTTAAAGAAATGATCATTAATTCCGATCTTAGATTTAATTTAAAAACTTGCATTGATATTAAAGGCTGCTTTTTAGGTTCCGTGATGAATTATTTCTCCCATTATTTTCAGTTTATAATATACGAATGCTTTTAATGATGTCATAATTTTATGCATGTATGCAGGAATCTAGCCTCACGTGCCTTATTACACGAATGGAATAAAAATCACATATATATATAAACCTAATCTAGGTTATAATAAATGTACAAAGTTTTATCATTCCTGTCGTTGAGCAATCGTTTGCTTTTAAACCTATCAAAACCTAGACCAAACTTATTACAGAAAAAATGCATGATATAATACGCCTCAAGCATATACGTTATGCTAATGAATTCGTGTGTTCGATCACTCTGTACCACTCTCTCGTTTCCCCATCCTTGTACTTCCACCATGACCTACACATGCATGAACTATATATAAATGTTTATAAACACGCGTTCACATCGTACATAATGATAACAAACGTTTACATTTAGACTATAAATGGATAAAGAGTCCACGATCTTACGAGATCGTATCATTTCCCTCGAACTTGGTCTCTATTTAATGTTACGTAAACTAGAAAGGAACAGAGTTCAAACTAAAGCAATTAAAAAGTGGCAATCCGGCCATTTGTTTGACAAAAGGAGAAACGACAAAATGTGCTTCTGCAGCTTTCGTTATGTCGAATTTGCATATCGCGCAACTCAAGTGTGAGAATTTACTCTCGGGCACAATCGCTAACACGTAACGTGAGAATAGCAGCGCCTTCGCCCACCTACAATTCATTACTCCATTAGCTCAACCAGTACCAGCAGCAGCAGTCAGTTAGAATGTCGGGCCAACGACTTTTCACGCTTTGATGACTTCTGAGAGACAGCACCCGCTAATAAGCGGCCCTCTTGTTAAAGCAGAGAACGAATTCGTTCCCGAACGCCCCATCTCGGACATGCAATCACTTCACCGCAAAATTATCATGCAAAGATACCAAGGTGGTCCGAGATCAGCTCTAGGCTACCTAATCAGGGGAGTTTGGCTCGCCGTGAACGCGAAGTCTTGTAAAACTCTGATTTTCTTCCACTAGCCCAATCCTGGCAGGATACGATACGGGCCGCTGATTGCGCTCGGCCTGCCCGATCATTATCTCCCGAGACACCTTGATGGCGAACGGAATTTCAAAAGCGTTTTCAAGCGAAATTTAAAGAGAAGGATGAACACAACTGAATGGAACAAGGATAAAAAAATCAAGAGGAGAGAGAGAGAAAGGAGCTTGCTCCCGATATCTCTGGCATATATCCAACCTTAGCTCCGTGGGTATCGAAGAACTAAGGGGAGTTCTTCCTGCTTGATCCGGGTTATCGCTGTCAGCTGCCGAGATGAAGTAACCGACTGCTTATAAAAACGATTGGATACTTCATCTGTACCATCGCGACGATGTTGGCAACTCTTTCGCAAATGATATCAATCCTCGTACAGTAATCACCGAATATTATCAATTTTGTTCTTTGTCGGAATTTGAGCGCTTGTTTGTTTCAAAATAACGAATAAATCAAAACAATAAGGACTGGTGAAAATACTTCATTCAGAAAGCGACAAATAAGACGAAAAAGGTGTAAATGGGGAAAGTAGAATTGACGAAACGATAGAAAGGAAACAAAAACTGGTAAAAGCTAAAAAATAAAAGGAAAGAGTACGGAAAGAGCAGGTTGAATCTGAGGTTCTTCAGGAGCATCGTTAGGAAGGGTCGAGGGTCTTGAAAAGGTTTTCATGCACATGGCCATGCAACTTTTCCAACTTTTATCCGTTTATTTGCGATGCGCCCTCGTCACAACGTAAAAGTCGAGTTCTTCTCAACAAGACTGAATTCCTCTTCGTTAAACCGGCACTTGGCTCCGTCTTTGGCTATCTATTCGTTTGAATTATTTTAAATGAGACTTTTCGTGATTTATGACAATTATTCCGTTATGCTTTCCATACGTAATTATTCTGAATCTTATTTTGCATACAGTATACATTTGCATTGAACGTATTCGTCAACAAGCATTTCATCGTTACAGTAATACTGGAAAATTTGGAAAGAAAACTTCGCAGGTAAAAACGAATGGATGATATTTTTCACGAGTCAATCCTAGCCAAAATTAGGGATGCATTGTTCCCAATTCTTCTTGATAGATCATGGGCTGGCTACATTTTTGCATAATACGAGCGATCAACCAGTTACTGGGCAGGTACAAGTAATTTATACTGGGCCAATACTGGGACTGTACTGAAAATCGATATACGGTGAGATGCTGCATCCTGATATTTTACAAGTACATTAATCAAGCAGGTATATATATCAGATACTCGACCAACTTGGAAGGATTATGTTCAATTCAGAGAGATTTATAATCTTCTATATTAGTATACAGTATTTCGGTACTGAAAGACGCGATCACCACAATGCTGGCAGTCTACTGGTGAATCAGTTACTATTATGCCCCGAGTAAAATCGGAGATTTTATACGCCACTATTTGTTAATGATTCATTTTCTACATCAAAACTTTCAAACATCATTTGCGCTTTTCGATTTCTATATAGTGCATCGAAAGAAACGTCATTGTTTTTGTTTTTGAAAATGTGTCAAACCAAGTCTCTATCAGTTTTATCGCTCTTCGCTTTCATCCCCGTTTCCGTTCCCGAACGCTGAGAGTAATCAAGAACCGTCTCGTCTCGACGTCGTCGATATCCCGCGAGCTGACAAATTGGATGTGCACCGTCATTTTTGCATACATGAAGGGGGAATAACGCCGGGTGAGAGTTCCGTAGTCGAATCGAAGCACGAGCCGCTCTGAATTATAACGATGGCCGTCAGTTCGAAGCTAGGTCGGACACCTCCCCCCCCCCCCCCTCTCCCGCCCCTCCCACGCCCACATCATCCACACCCCCGTACACAGTCTCGTGCGAAAGAGGCGAAGAGAGCCATCGTCGGATCGTTGTAATCCATATATTTGCACTTAATCTGACCGACTGGAAAGCTGCAATGTACGTATACCACACCCGCGCCGGTTGATCGGCGTGTATCCGCAATGTCGATGCGCCCGGGGGGAATTCGGCTTGGATTGATCGATTCTCCGTGCTTTCGGTCTATTTCACTGTCGGCTTGTTCGCCTTTCTCCTGGACGTTTTCTCTCTCGGCGTACTAACGCATCAGACATATATATGCGACTGCCAAACAAACGCTCAAACGTGGAGCATTAGCCAAAATTGAATCGTTTCATTCCGTAGCTCGTACACTTCTCCCGTAACGTTATCGCGTCACAAGGAGAGAGTATCAATTCGTCTATCGACGAACGATGTAGCTCACGGATCAGGAACGAATAAGCCAGACAGCTGATCGACGATGACAATGGGTCGCGCACTGCGATCAGCGATTGGATTACAATTAGCCCTATCTATCCGGCCCAATTAAAAGCTTATGGTAATTGAAAACGGAAAATCCATTTAACTCGCCGTTCAACCAACTCAGAGCAGCTTTCAGAGTCTCTGGCAAGATGGAAAGCAAGGGAAACAGAGACGGAAAGCCATCGAGCACTTAGGTGGAAGCCTTTCCCATCCATCGTACGATATAGCTTCGATTGCCAATGACTGACCGGAGAGAGATCTTTATTCGTTTTGTTGAATTTGATCTCGGAGCTTCCGATCACCCGAGCGACTCGTTTCCTTTCAATGCTGAAACCTATATTCGATAAACAGTTGGCTGTTGATCTAGCGGTTAGTTTCGTCGATCGTAATATCTCTGTCCAATAGTACCATGAAATTAAGATTGCTGCTTTTACTTCTTCAAACATCTTCGAGAAGATGAGAAACTTTCGGAATCTTTCAACGGAATTTACAGAACGACCGTTCGACAACAGTGGAGTTGTAATTACCTGCATTCCGTTACAGGTTGCGAAACTCAGTAAGGAACTTTCATCCTCGAATGTGTTCCGAGAGCTTTACTTTGGTCAACTACGTTTTCAACGCAATTGGATCGATAGAGTTTCGATTGAAAAACGTTCCAAGATTGAATAGTACAAGTGTATTATACGAATCGTTAATTTATTATTTATGATTATATTGCTAGAGCTGGAAAAAAATTTCAAATAAATTAATTTCTCAATTGTGAATGAAAGTTGGCCTAACCTTCAGTCCTAACTTTCAGGCAATATTGAAATCCCAGACGGTCGAAGATCCTGAACAGACTTTCCAAGCGTAAAACGGACGATATCAGTGGAGAAAAGTCCGAGTGGAAAATCAACGTTTAGCGTTCTGACGTCGAACAACGCGATTCGTTGCCTCGGTCGAGTGAGAAGAGCGTGAAATCAAAAAGATGAAAAGCCGCTGACCGAATATAACGCGACTTCCTGCCGCGTCGGCTTTATCGTAGGTGGTAGAAAACCGTTGCGTTGTGGTCGATTTTCCACACGTTGGCCGTCGGCCGCCTCGTTAGCCCTTCCGCTAGAGATCTTTCAATCTCGAGAATACTCCGACGAGATCACTCCGGAGTGAATATGCCGGACTGATCTCGCCGGGTTTTCGACGATCCGTCGTCATCATCCCACACCAACAATTCTGACTTGCGTCTCTGTGTCTGGACCTTTCCGACACATCAAACATAGCTACGCGAATAACATTCGTTTGCTGTCTGGCTTCAATGAGTGCTCGGCATTGCTGGCGCGGCCCTCTGTAGGGCCGCTGGTAATCACCAGTTGCCACTAGCAAATCCTCAATATATTCGGAATGACGAGCCTCAAAGCTGTACCGCGCAATGCAAGCGTCAAAGCGCCCCGTGTACGTCATTTTGAGGTAAATTTAATACCGCACCGCGGAGCCTAGTTTGATTACGAGATCGGTAATGGATTTGGCGGCGAAGTGCCGTATGCACGTTCCGGTTTAGAAAATTCCCTATATCAGGCAATGCTTCTTTACGTACAAAAACGATTTTCTTTCTACCTGCTTTTCATCGTTTAAATTAGGTTATATTTTTCAATTTAAGAGAAATTGATATAAAGAATCTCACAGTTTAGTCTAGTAAATTTCTTATTCGAATATAATGGAAGGCAATACGGGACGACGAAATGAATTGTCCAATCATAGATGAACAAAGAGATCACTTACTTCCTTAAGGTGTCGCCAGTACATGACCAATGAACGTTGTACCCAAATCGTGGTATTACAAAGATGAAGGGTTTAGCTTGCTCAGGTGAGAACCCTGTGATCCTGGAAATTGACAAGTCACAAACAAACGAAACGAATCAACGTTATATCGCGACCGCATCTCTGCATTACCATGAATTCGAGCATTTGGCTATAAAGTTCCCGGGGCATCTACTGGCGGCGCTCCATTCACCAAAATTAGTCTCGCCTTCAAATAAAATATTACACAATCCCGCTACTAATCTCTAACCTGATTTTAGCTTTAAAGTTCAGTGCATCTTCCGGATGTTCAAGCACACGTATGCCATCTGGTCCCAAGTAAAAATTAAAGTGGTCCAAATTACTGTTATGTTACAGTTCACGTAAACTTATGCGCAAGTCATTTAAAGTGTGATTTGAGCCTCTGCAAAGTATATAAATTAAATATACATAATTTCTTCCATTATATAATTAGCAAACATGTTCTTCTATTTTCGTAGATTCATCCAATTCATATAGGGACTTGGGTGTACAATCAATCTGTCAATAAAAATTGAATGTCATTTTAAGTCCAGTTACATCAGGATATTCAAGATACTGGACATTATAGTTCAATTGTTATAAATAACTCGGACAATGTGAATAATAGCTGAACAACCAACAGAAAACATACTAGTTACGAATGTAATTTATCCTCGTTTATCTCAGCTATCTTGTTTAACGATAGACTGTAAGTAATAACACAACATCCGTTAGAAAAATATCGAGTTCAAAGGATGACGCCTGAGCCTTGCGTCTTGAAATTTCCAGGAAAACATTTTCCGATGATAGAAACACTCCCTCGCCTGTAGAGAATTTTCCTTTTCCTATAGAGGGAGAAAATTATCCTTGAACTCTTTTCCTTCCGACTCATTAGACTGACAATCGTTATTTCCTTGTCTCTTTATCGTTATGCTCCGTGAATGTTTGTCTAGACGATATTGCGAGGAAACGACAACGAGAAAAATAAAATGTTCTCTGAAAGTAAATTGCATCTTCTAATGGCCACTCACGTGTGGATCTTTACGTACTATTTATCTCTTCCTTGGCCAGTAATTTCCAAGGAGTGATGGTTATTGGTATCGATATCTTATCCCAGATCGAACGGCTGCAGCATTGAATCTAACGTGATCGCCCACCACGAGGGCATTTCCCGTAATTTTCTTCTTTCTTTCTGGCCACGACATTACCGAAGCAATACAAAGAGCGCTGTGAACTGCTTCCAGTGCCAAAACTATCTGATAATTCACTGGACGTCGAATCCCGCAGAAACTCTATAAGATTTTTACGTCGTTAGAGGTTTGTTTAGACGCATACAGAAACTCGCTTTTGATACGTCAATTTGGCATTTTCTGCCCACGATACGGACAAAGTGTAAAAAAGGGAAACGAAATACGCGAAATAATAACAGCGGTAACGTGACGGACTGTGAAACTCGCCTTTCATGAGTGAATCTGGTCATGTTTGCGCCAGTCCTTCAATTAGCCCGCGACGAAAGGCCTTGTCGAAATCCCACTATTGCGCATTGGATTACTACCCTGGACATTGCGAGACAATTGGGCGCTTGCGCGTTAACGCGAGCCGTCTATTATTCAGCGTTGAAAGCTTCGCGAAATCCCTCAGTCGGGTCACGTGATCGAATGCAACGAGGATCGCATTACGAGCAAACTTGTCAGAAAACAAATGTACGCGGATAATGAGGTTATGCAGTCCGAAGCCCTTCTACACTCGAAGAAATTGTTTCGCTTTCGAGAATCTTGAATAGAAATGCATTCATGTGGATTATTCCACACAACACATTAATTCCACTTACGTTTTCTTAAACGCAGTTGTACCTTTAATATTATTTATGCTGATAATTCATCATATAGAGGAAGATGGTTTGTGCCATATTGGTTTGATAATCCAACCGAAACAAATTAATTGAAGTAAAAATTGTAAAATTGTATATTCAGCTATATAAATATCGATTTTTTTGCATCTTGACACTGCAATACTAATACTAACTAATATTACTGGCCCTCCTTTAATTTTGACCTATTATTTGTCAAGACTTTCTTTTTTCACCCTTACTACACGAAGACATTGATAAATAATGATGAAGCATATACAAATAATTTGCGAGGTGAGCACTATTTAAGATACTAGTAATTCTTTGTTTCGCGATCCCTTGAAAGCACATTTATTCGTCTTCTCTCTCATCCTTAAAAAGACGAGCATAAAAATAGGTATAATTTGCCGGGTCAAAAGCGCAATCGCGTTACAGTTTTCTTTTTAAACCAACATTTCGAGATTGGTAGGAGGAATACCGTGTTATCAATCCAAGCGATACTTTGCAAAGAAACGATACCATAGGGGTTCTGAGCTCCATCCGTCTTGCCTTATCCCGTAATCGCATTGGGAACCAGAAGGTTGAAACTCTACGGAGCTTTCGCCAGGACCGCGATTTGCATCTCCTCGGCACATTGCCCAAAACGAGAAAATAACAATGCGGATCCTGTGGAATCCACTGAAATGCAAATGCAACGAAGATAAATCTCGTTAACCACGTGGTAATCATCGATTCATTATATCGTCATCATTATTGTTGCATCAATTTTCTCTGGTGAACTTAATTCAAATTGTGTTTCTGATTGACTTCATATTTGACAAAAAAAAAAGACCATTCTTCCTCAGTCAATTTCACGAAATTGCACAATTATTATTCAATCCCATTCTGTGTCAGCATAAAGTAAAATTGTACGATATGACCATACGTGGAAATTAATAATATTTATATTAAATGGAAATTTAGTAGTTCATACAATTTATTCGGCGATTGGTGCCTGTATAGAAATCAGTGAGGTTTATCACATATATGGTTCGAATTGAAAATATGGCATTCGCCAAAATAGCAGGTCGTGAAATTTAACAGAATTAAAATAAATCACTTTTAAAATTTGAACCGGAATTTCTTTCGAAACATTTAATATCGTAATAGTTCACTTTATAAAGTCATCAGTTGACACAAAAACAACTCTATATGGCGCTGTAATGTAAAGTGTTGCTTGAAAGCTCTTAATATTATATTATATTATATTATAATATTATAACAAGGTGGGAAAGTGTGCCTTGAGCAAAGCTCGCAAAGGTCTTGTAAACATGATTGTTCTTCCTATAAACATATTTTCTATACAATATCCCAACGCACAAACCCTGGTAGAAATTATGTCCATTTTTCTTAGATAATAATTAATTATTAGGCAAATATATTGGTTAAAAATTGTATATATCAAAAATATCCACG